>NCKU01002582.1:0-18469 GCA_003675995.1 Dinothrombium tinctorium | reverse complement strand
CAAAAATGCACTTAATTATTCTTTTGACAGTTTTGATTATTTGGTTTGACTAATTTATCATAAACAGTAAGCCAGCTATCAATGCATTTTTCTAAATCGTGAGATTGCTTTTGGATCTTGACTACAATAAACTTGTTCATTGATTTAGCCTTTGTTTCCAAACCAAGACATCGAGAGATTTTGTGATATGCGCTTTCGACAACATCGATAATTAGAGTAATAAATTCATCGCATTTCGAGATCGAAGCATTTGCTATTTCTTCTATTGGTATAATTATGTGATACTTATAAGTATCAGAATATGAAGGTTTGCATGCGGAAAACTTTAATCCATCCTCTGATCCAAGTATTCTTAAATCTCGCAACTCGCAATTATAGCTGCCAAATGAAACTTTCTCGACAACTTTTGTGTAAGTTCTAGCTTCATTGTGATTGCACTCAGAATTCGAGCATATTAATGATTTTAATTTTGCTTTAAATGTAGGATCAGTATCATTGTGATTTTTGATGCTATTAAGAAAAGATGTGAGAAGTGACATTTTGATGTCATTCTGAGGCTGACAAAAGACACCTTTACGAGGATTCTTATCAACAATGGGTGAATATGTATCCGATGTTTGACATTCTTTGGCTTGCATAAATATTTCTGTCGTTTGGCATTCTCTGTCTTCATAAGTTTTACAAGTAATTTCTGTCGATTGGCAAGAGACATCTTTAAGAGAACTCTTATCCAAAATCAGTGAATTTTTAGCTGATATTTGACATCCTTTGGTTTGCATAAATATTTCTGTTTGACTTTCACTATCTTTAAAAACTTTACATAATTCTGTTGCTTGACATCCCAGACATCTCGTGTTTTCAGAAAGCTTACAGTTTTCTATCGTTTGGCATTCAGTTTCCTTCAAAACTTTACTGCTATTTTGCGCTATACTCGTGATATCGATTACAAGCTTCAATTCTTGTGACTTATCAACTCTAAAAGCTTTTGTGAGTGTCTGAGTTTTCTCTGAAACAGCGAGTTGAACTGATGATGCATTCGATGAACCAGGCGAGTGAGATAAGACAGTTCGATTTCTTTTCTTTGTGCATTTGTGACATTTGCGATCGTCACTTTTTGCACTTCTCGAGTCGCGGCGATGTTTGTCATAATCATCGCTACTTTCGCTCGAACTCGGCGAATGATCTTTACGGCTATGTTTCCTGCGAAATAAAAAATAATTTTTAACACTTTGTGGAGCAAAAACAATTCAAACATCGATTCTACAAACCTCCGGTGACAGCGTTCTTTTGCTTTTCTTGAAATTGTTTCCTGCAAAAATAACAATTGTGAATACAAAGAATATACAGTAAACTGCAAAACAATTCCCCACTTTAGCATGTATATGCGCATTTAGGGTGGGGAATTGTTTCGGCGTCTACTGTATTTTATTTCAAAACCTGATCGCTGCTTTTACGTCTTCCTCGCTTTTCAGACTCATTCAAAACGGTTAATAAATGCTGCAAACGTTTACTTTTCGCATCATTTTCTAGTTTAACGTCAGGAGGAAATGAAGTTTGCGGCGACGAACGGCGCCTGTCAATTTGTTTCATCTTCTCATCGTTCGCTTCCTCCGCAGTCAACTCTCCGCTTTCGATTGCCTCGTATTCGCCAATTTCAAACATTTCGAACGCTTGCTTCGCTTTCGATCACTTTCTCCAACTTTAAAACGCGTTTTTTAAACCCAAAAATTGAGCGAAAATTTTGAACAAAAATCGATCGATGGCAAGCTTCAAAATAAGGCGCGTTCAAAGGGATTGACTGTGCATTACGCGTTCGTTCGCTGATTCGCTGTTCTTTGTTCGCTAGAAAGATTTTTTTGCTATAAAAACTTATCGCAATTATAATTTTATACTGAGTAACTAGCGATTTCAATTTAGCCAAATTTTAGTTAACTTTTAATTTAAATTACGCTAATTACTATCGTTTTTGTTTTGAAAGTGAGTTTACTCACCAAAATTCAAAAATTGAATTAAAAGAATTTTAAATCAAATCAAAAAATTTTTTAAATATTCATTTTTAAAAAATTTATTTTTGAACTCGAATACACATGAAGATGATTGAAAATATTTTAATCAATTTTTTTCTCCAGTTTTCGTTCTTATTGTAGTTAATTGTAAATTGTTTTTAAAAGATAAATTCCGTTGTTCTATTTTTTGCTCGCTCGATAAGCCGGAATAAATAATTAAAAACGCTATCGTCGTTATCATGAATCCAATTATTGCGATAATCAAAGTAATCGTTAGAAGTTTCTAAAAAACGAGTGAATAAGTAAATTAAATTGTTTTCAAAAATAAAACTTTGAGCTTTTTTACTTTAGATTCACGCGGTAATTGAATAATATCGGGCATCACTTCGCCGGTTTTTATATTTTTCATCACTTTTCTCTGCTTATTTGTGAAATCAATCGCCGTCGAAAGTGGATCGCTTTCTTTTTCTAATAAAATGTCCTGACGATAGAATAGATTGTGAAAGCAAAATAAATTTTTTTTTGCCACGAACCTGTTCCTGTAATATTTCAATTGTTGTCATGAATTCTTCGAAAAGCGTGAATAAGTTTGTCTCTAATGTTGCGATCGCAATGTTAAAATATTTTAAATGACGAAAAAATTCGATCACTTCAATAGCATTTGTGTCGTATCTCTGTGAATATTCAGTAAAATCAAGATGAAAATGATTAAAATTATATCGAAGAAACTAACGAGTGCCAATAAAGTTTGTGTGTAATCTGTTTCGAGTATTTTATTCAAAACTCGCTTATTGTGAGGCAAAGCCAATGATTTCAATTGTCTCGAAATGAGTCGCTCGAATTTAATTTTGAATTGAGTTCTTACTAAATTCAATCGGTCCATTAAAAGTGTAAAATTGTCCGAAATTTGAGCCGCCTTTTCGATTGAAGCGAATTGTTGAAGAGCAATCAAAACATCGTTCAATTTGTTTCTTACCTCTAATCTCGTAAAATTTTTCGTTTTCAATCTCCGTGTTAATTTTATTTGCTGAATTAAGTTTCTAGAATTTGATAGTTTTTCCAACGCTGTTTTTACTTCTTCCGCTTTAGATTCTAATGTTCTCGAAATGTCTAATTTAAATACTAAACAAACAAAAAAATTGAGAAGTTAATTAAAGTTGATAAATAGCGAAACAATTGTACTGATCATCTCTTTGTGCTCGTTTTCAAGAGAAATCTGCTCTGTGTCGATTTCCATTTGATCGCAAATCTTTTCTAAATCAATTACTGTCGCTTCGATCGATGTGGTTAAATTTTTTAATTCAAAACACTGTAAATTTGCTTATTTCAATACAACTAAACAAAACAAATTTAAAACTTACAATTTGTTCGAATTCATTTAAAATTTTAATCGCATTCTCATCTGTTTGAAATGTCGAAATATCTGTCATAATGTCAATCGTGATTTTTATTTACAAAAAGAATGATTTTATTCTTCTCAACAATAAATCAAAATGAACGCGACGATAAAGTCCTTCAAAAGTATTTACAATAAGCACAAGTTTTGAATTTAAGAAAAAATTGTAATCATCATATTGATCAGATTGATCTTGCAGTTGCAAATCCATATCGAAATGAACAATGACGTAAAAAGCTGCTAAAACACGTAAATGCTTAAATGGCCAAGTTTTAAATTATTTTACATTTTCAATCGACTGAAAGTTTTAGGAAAAAAAATTCGTTGATACGTGATAATTTTTATTTCTTAATGTTTTCAATTGTTTGATTGTCCTTATTTAAAAAATTATTTTTTAAAAAATTTTTACGTTTTACAATTTTCCTATGCATCACAATTTTTCTACCAACAACTTTAACAACTTTTCTAATAACAACTTTTCGACGTTTTACAATTTTTCTTCGCTTAATAACTTTTCGAAGTTTTACTCTTTGCGATTTCATTTTGATTCTCACATATGTGAAGTCTCTTTTTATGATTTAATGAAATTTTAACTTTTTGCAATGATAATAAAACGGATAATACACTGCAGCCAAACCAGAGAGATAAAATGTTGCCGATATAGACAAACAAGTCTAAGGTACTGATTTTAAGTTCCCAGAATAGCACTTCTTGCAAATAATAAATAGGTTGAATCAATTGCAAAATGCCAAATGAAACATTTATCCGTTCGAACTCAATTGGAACAATTTTGTAGCTTTCGATTAAACAATTTGGTTTTGAGAATTTTTCTCCACAATTTTTTGCTCTTTTTTCAAACGATTTATTTATTAACTGCGAATAAATTTCGCAAATTTTGAAATGTTGTAAATCGAGCTCACTTATGTGATTTCGCGAAATACACTCTTGATAGCACCTTTCCATCGAGCCACATTTAAGTGAGCGATAATCGATACAATTTGAATGAAATCTGGATTTAAATAAATAAGCCAAATTACTGAGATAAGTAAAACTTGTTAAGTGCGAAGATGAAATTGGCATACGATTAGAGAGCCGTAGATTAGGACAAACAGTTGGTGAGTGAACAAAAACAGAATTGAAGTTAAATAAAGCGTTGCTTTTAAATTGAAGACTAAAGAGAATCTTTTTATTCGTGTTGCAATCCAATTTAATTCGTTCGTTGCGTTTTGCATCATTTTTTGAAAAATAATTAAAAAACGAAATATAAAGCACTTGTTCTTGTTCGCTTATAGTTAGGTACGATTGATCGCAATTCGAACTAATTTTCAGATTTGTTTCATTAGATTCACAATTGAAAACAATTTGGTTTTGGTACTCTCTCAGTTTGCTTATATTTAATTTAACATCGTTCGCAATCTTTGCTGCTAATGTTACAGGTGGAACATTAATGGCTCTTGGTGTTCCCATCACTGTTCTGATAATTAATTCGTGTTTAAAATAAGAATTAAAAATTTCTGTACATTGAATAATTGAGCCAACGAAGCAAATCAAACAGAAAATTTGCTCAAAGTATTTCCACTGCTCTTTGAACATTTTTCTGTGAATAACTCTTCTTTTCATTCTTACACGAGTCATCATCTTATCGTAAATAAGCGCTGAGAGACAAAACAATTTTTCCAAAACTGATTTTGGACTCGCGAGAAGTGCTAAAATTGAAAAACTAAACCACATTGAAATGGTTCCTGCAGTGTATACAATCAAGTCTTGTACGGTCATAGCAGGCAATAATTCCACATTTTCAATAAAATTCGATGACCGAAATAATTCAATTTTTAATTTGTTTCGATGTTTAATATTAAAGTTATTACTCATAAAATTGTAAGAATCACTATTGCAATCAACTTTTAAACATTTCAATTCGCAATCTTTGAAAACTTTCAGCTCACACTGTTGTGCACTTCTTTTAAGTGAATTGATTTGACGATTGTATGAGAGTAGGAAATTAGTTTTGCACAATTTCACTGAGTTCTTTATAATGCAATCGTTTCTACAGTCTGTTTTCGATTGAAATCCAAGCAAAGAATAATCTTGACATATTGACCCCTTAAAAATCGGTGAATACTCGATCATACGTTTAGAATATGTCAGCTCGTATTTTTCCTATTAAATATGGCAATTTTAGCTGACGAGAATAAATAAGCGACGTTTTCTGGAGAGTGAATGGCAATATCTGCTCTTAAGAAGCTCATATGGTCGATTTCAATTTTAACTTTTGGATGATTTAGAAAATGATTCTCAAACGCGTATTTCTTATCATATTTTTCATTTAAAGGCCTGTTGAAGAGTGTCAATTGAACATACGAGCTGAAATATCCAATTGTTATGTTTGTAATTTTAGAACAATTATAACTAACATATCTTGTCGGAAAAAACTCACAGCGAGTGATTAACTTGTTAAAATCGACAAAATATTTCGATAAGTTTTGCAGTGATGAACTTGAATTGTAATTAAATGCAACAGAAATCGTTTTTTTTATTTCGCTTTTTCACACATTTTGCGATTTCTTGCGTTAGACACACTTTGCTGAAATTGCAAACAGTGAATTCTGGAATCCTAATGCTAATCGCAGGCAAGTAATCATATTTTGAAATTTTTTTCTCTAAGTTCAATTGAATTTCATTGAGAGAAAATTGAGTAAATATTGTTCTTGATTGGAGGAATATACCAAAAACGCATAAAATAAAACAAACGCGTTTCCAGATGTTATTTCGTTGCTTAAATATTTTCCTACTTGATTTGTTCGTTTTTTTTAAAAGTTTGCTCAAAATTGAAGCGAAAGCATCGTTTACCGAGATTCCGAACCAAAATGAAATGGCGCTTCCGATGTAAACGATTAAATCGAGTGATTGCATTATCGGTGTCAGTGTATAAATAAATAAAGCTTTATCATCAAACTCAATTAATAGTCTGAAATTTTTGATGAAATTAAAGTTTTCATAATTGTACAGCTTGTAAATCGAGTGCTCGCAGTCAAGTGCACAACATGCTTTGCATTTTTCTATGATTTTATTATTGATGAAACATTCATCTTCGGCTCGTAAAGAACGATTCAATTGTAAATCATCTCGTATTCCTAATTGAATAAAAGCTGGTAAAGCATCACACAATTTCAATGTTGATTCAATAGTGCAATTGTAAATACAATTTGCTCTCGTCAAAAAATTTGTCTTCGTATAGTCAATACAGTTTGTATAGGGTCGCGGTGGATATTTAACCGAAAGTACCTCACTCTTTGTATAAATCATTATTCCAACTCTGACTTTAAATTTTGCACACCAATTGCTTGAGAAAGCGAAGTCTTTCTTAAAGACGCTTTGGAGATAGAAGCAGGCTGAGGGAAAATCAAAGAAGTATTCATCGAACGATATATCAATAGAATCAACATTTTGGATTGATTTATTGCTTCTCTGATCAGTCAAAAAGTTAATAATCACGTACTTTTCATTCGCTAGAATCAAAGAATCGCCAAGTTTTTCGCAAGCGAATTTTTCTTTTTGCACTGTAATCAAGTTGCACTTCGGCACATAGCGATTATCACTTTTCAAAATGCTTGATATAAATGAATGATTTTTGACTGAGTTGCTTTCGTTAAAAAGCTTTTCTTTTTTCATCGCACTATAATTTTGAGAGACAATTTTGTTGATCACAAATTTTAATGGAAATTTGATCGAGATAACTGGAAGTGGCGGCTTTTGCTCGACATTTGTGATAAGTTTGGTTTCCAAATNAAAATAAGCATTTAAAACTGAAATTATTTGATATAAACAGCAAATTGTTATGAATAAATAAATTGAAAAAGTTTTCAGATTCATGATTTTAGTGCGAATGGCTGAGATAAGAACTTCGCATTTTTTTTCTCACTTGTGAAACAAACCATTTGCTTTTCTTAAGTGAACGAAAATTCTGAATAAATCATCGTGAGATAATTTTTTCTTATTTTCATTAAAAATAAGTTTCTTCATCATTTACTTTTACTAAATTTAGCTGCAGTAGCAAAATAGCGCTTTATTTGCTTTCAAAATATTTCAATATAATTAAATTCAAGTTTGTTACGCGTTGAATGAATCAAGCAAAAATTTTTTTGCTACATACTTACATATCTTATATAAGTAATGTAGATAATAATTATATAGTTATGCATCGTATGTAATTTTTTCTATAACTTACATATAATTTATAAGGTAAAATATTTTTTTTAGAAAGAAATTAACCTTATTATCAACTTTGTGAAAATGTTTTCGCTTCAATTTCTCTGTACAACTATTTATTTATCGAAACAAATTCATACTTTGAAACGAAAATATGATGAAAATAAATTTTTTCTTAGGAAAATGAAAACAGAATAGTTGTAATTAACAAGACTCACCAAACACCTCGAGATTCTTAGTCTCTTTTTTACTTCGAATGTGCAATATCGATCACTTTTTTTAAATCGATTTTATTTACAAAAAAATTTTTGCAATTTTTTTTTAATTTTGCTTGGTATTTTCAAAATTTTTTTTGAGCCAATTAGGCAAATCATTAGTTAATGAAAAAATTTACATATACTAAGGGCATATTGCTTTTTATTTTTGCATGAAAATATATTTCAAAAACTGCATTAGGGACCATAAAAAAAAAATCCGAAACTTATAACATTAAAATTTGACTGTGGCGTCACCTTGATAAATTTCAAAAATCTTTTGATTAAAACTTTTATTATTTAATATGCTTAATCTAAAAAATATTTAAAAATTTTTGTGACTGTTTTCGGAAAATAGGATTTTTCGGATTTTTCAAAAAATTCTGGCCGGAGAACGAGCAGATAGACAACCCTTTTATTCGATTTTTGGATGTAGATTCGAATATTAGATTTTTCGAAGGTAAAAAGTGACTACTTCGTAATGCACATTTTGCTGGAATTTTTTGAAAATTAGGCAATTTTTAGGAATCTTTTCTGACCCTCCACGAAAGGTAACCAAGCTTATATGTGTCTCAAAAATCTGTCTCAATGAGTTCGATGAAATAAAAAAGAATTATGAAAATCGATGAAGAGTAAAGAAAGTTATCAGTGATAGTTCTAAAATTTTCAAAAAATTTTTGAAGCTTCTACTTATCCCATAGAGGGATTATTTTTGCATATTTGTTATGAGCTTATTTTTCTTTATGCGTAAAAAATTTTCAGCAATACAGACCCATTGAACCTAATTCTACAGTAAACTATTAAAAAATTTTGGGCAATAATTTGTTTTTGGCAACAACAACAATGAAAAAAGTTATGATTGATGAAGTATTTTTATAAATGGAGACTTTTTTGCGTTGAAAATAAAAATATTTTAACTTCTTCGTTTTTAACGAAAAGCTATAAATGCATTGCGTGCTAAAATGAAAACTTGAGTCTCGAGACGAAAGATTTTGGGAACAGTAAAAATAAGCAATGAGTTCGAAATTTAAAAAAGTTTTATTGACAATTGACCAGCAATAAGGTGAGAGCACACTTTGTACAAATAAATACAATTTTTTTCTCAGAAAAATTCAACAAACAAAACAATCAACAAATTAGTTAGTAAAAAAATATTAACAAAAATTAAAAATTAAAAAAACAATCAAAAACCACAATGTCCAGTGAACATCACTGAAATATACAAAAGAAAAATTGTGAAAAAGCGACGATTTGTTTGCACAATACTTCGTTATCACATTGACTATTAAACGCGGACAATGAATAATATCAAAAACATTTTTACATGAAAAACTAATTTTTTTACCAATCTCCACCATCATGTCCGATTAAGTCATCACCGTAGCCAATTAAATCGTCACCTTTGCCGATATCGATGTCTCCGCCGTCGTAATGGCCATTGTCTACTGCTTGATGCACTTCGTGTTTGTGAACTGGCACTGGTACGGGCACTGGATGCGGCACGTGGTGAGGTACTGGTACTTCTTTATGCACTGGCACTGGAACAGGATGAGGTATATGATGCGGTACGTGAACTTCTTTATGCACTGGAACTGGTACTGGATGCGGCACTTGCTCTTTATGAATCACCGGTTGTATCTTCTTGAATATTCTGCGAAACGAGATGATGAACATTTGATGAGAGATGAAAAAAAATTATGAGAAGAACAGAAAAACTTACGGAATTGGTAATGGCAGTGGAATGGGGAAAGCGAAAATAAACTTTTTTCGTTTTAATAAAAGCGCAGCAGCACCGAGTTTCTTTAGTATAAGCAATTTCCTCGCTTTACTCTCCCTGGGCGTATAAGCCAAAAGGATGAACACGGTGAGTGAGATTAATCCGAACACGGTGGTCACTTTCATCTGCAAAGAATGAATAAAGAAAAAACGAAATCCAATGAATTCTTAATCTCACTTTCTCTTTACACTGTAAAACACAATTTGCGCGCTCCTTTCGATTTCGATAAAAATTGTGAACGTTAAATTCTCGACCAATCGCCTTTTATAGTTTTCGGTTAAAAAATGCTAATTTTAGAAAATAAGAAAATTTTTTTAATAACTCCAAATCAAACTGATAATTTTGGAAATCAGGGCATTAGTCTTTTGTGGCTAAATTGTACTTGTTTCGCTAAACCATACGCCTAAAGGTTTTTTTGTATGTAGTCATTTCACTTTTTCCCATCGTAAAAAAAAACTTTTTTCAATCTTTTTCTTATCAATTTACTGTTGATATATTTCGATTACATACAAAACTCTTTAATTCAAGTTCTTTAATCGATAAAAAAACTTTTTTTGTTTCATTTTCAATGTAAATTAATATGAAAATGAATTTTAATTTAACTATTCAAACTTTTTTGTTCTGTGAATAAAAACTTGAAAACTTTTCTAAATTTTAATTTATTCATTGCAGTGAGTTATTCATAGTAAAAATTTTTAAAATTACTAAATTATCGATCATTTAAATATGCGATAAATTCGACAGCAAACGCTACCGAAGTAAATTGATCCGTCGAAAAAGTATTTTAATTCGCATTTTTAGAAACATTTTTTTAAGTTTCATATTTTAAAATTCGTTAATATGAGCTAAATATTCTCGTTGTTATTTTAGCAAAAATTTTTGCATAATTTTAAAAGGAAAAAAAAGTTACGATCGATGCTAATCTTGTACGCTGTAGATGATTTCGAACGAATGAAAAACGATGCGAGTAATTAACTGAAAATTGAGAGTTGAAAAATAAATTAAGAAAACGCTTGATATAAAAATGAAGAAAAGTGAAATCGTTTCATAGAGCTTAAGGCTTCTTATTTAAAGTAAGAGTAGTAGAATTTAGCAGCAAAACTGAGACGACCTATTTCTAAAAGCGTTTGAATTTAAGTAGAAGAAAAGAAAAGAGAGAGAAGAGCGGCTTGTAAGCGAGAAAAAATCATCATCATCACCATCAATTTTTCTCGATTTTGGCATTTTTGTGAACAGTATAAAAGCTTCTTCGTTTTGTAATTCGGTAATCAGTAACGTTCCGTTCGTTTAATTTCGCGCATCGCTCATCTCACATTCTCATTTTGTTCTGCTCGCTTTTTAGTATTTGTTCACAAGTGAGATTTTGTTTAGCACAGTCTTTCGTTAATTTTTAATTGTTTCTTTTTTTTCTTTCAAATTCTCGACTGTAGAAATGAGATTTTCAACGCTTTTTCTTCTCGTATTAAGCCTTACGCTCGTGTTAATCGCATTCAAACCGAGAAGAAGCAATTCTTTGGACGCAAGAAATATCGCAAAGCTTAAGAAGCTGGCAGCGTTAGGATTGCTTTTAAAGCATAAGAAAAAATTCATATTCGCTGTACCTGTGCCCTTACCTCTTCCAATCCCGTACGTTACATTTCATTTAATTATCTTTCGGTGAAATTTTCTAAAAATTTTTATTTTTATTTATTTTATTATTTAATTAATTTACTTTTTTTCGCAGTATTTTCAAGAAAATTCAAAAGATAATCGAGAAGCACGAAGTGCCTGTTCACGAGCCTATTCCACACTTCGAACCTATTCCACACTTTGAAGACCCTTGGGCTTGATGAAGAACAAGCGTAAATAAGCGTAAATTATATGTTTATGTTCGTGAAGCGAGTGAAAATTTAAAAAAATAATTCTCGTCTGTGTTATAGTCATTTGTGATTAAGCGAATTCTTTTGTATTCGAAAATGTAGATGAGTTAAGTGCATCTTATTACGCGCTTAAACACCTCTACCTGAAAATGAACGTTTTTGTGTTCCTCCTGTTGTCTTCTTCTATGTCAATGTTGTGAACATTGTTAAATCGTTGGTGGATGAAAAAAAATGTTTTACAAATATTTTACTGGTCACTTTAAAAAATTTTATTTTTATACATCAAGTTTGTGGTGAAATTTTTTGTCATTTTATCGCATTTTTTACATACAAAAATTTATTTGTAATATAAATGAGAAAAACAAATAAAAAATATTTTTTTTTTATTTTAATTTTATCATCGATTCTAAAATGGAATTCATACACGAATTTTAGTAAGCAAGTAAAACAAAAACTTGTTAGTGTATTTGACTTAAGTTAGAAAGCAAGTTTTTTTTACGCGAAATATTTGAAATACATATGATGCTAATTATGAACGTGAATGCATCTAAATTTAAACGTCGCTTAAATCGGAAATTTCTTTAAGCAGTAAATTGATTAGAGAGAAACAGGTAATCGAAATGCTAAAACAAAACGCAGTTAAATACACTTTGTGATCACGTTGCTTCACTTTTTGCTCGTTTACTAAAAGAAAAAAAATTAAAAATTAAATTTTGCAACATTTTTGAAAAAAACCTACTTTGCACAACGTTTAAAATTAAGAGAGAGAAATTGTAAATAAATATTATCGCCACGAATGCGCGTGCATTTCTCAATAACATAGAATTTGTCTCTTTAACCGCTAAACCGATGAATGATGCAATCAATAGTGTTAATAATCCGTTTACAAAGCATTCGATTAAATTGCTTTCATCGTTATTCAATGTATAACGTAGATAAAATAAAAAATCGAGAACTCCATAAATTATAAATAATACTGAGACGGTAATCAATAAATTTGCTAAAAAATCGATTCGTTCAATAGTCATTTACGGAAGTCAAATAAGAAGAGAATTTGTTCAAATAGTTCGGCTTAATTCATAATTTTAATTTCTTTCAACGCAACAATGTATTAAATGCATTTTTCTTTGTTGCGCGTGTAAATTTTGCTTTATTTACCTATTTAAACTCTAAATAAGTGTTTATATGGAATCACAATGCTTTTATTTAAAATAATTTTTTAAATTCAATTTACTTCTTCATTTTACTATTAAGCATTGAACTTAACTCTGCTTTTTTGGTTCATTAGCTTATTGAAATTAATTAATTATCACAGATGATGCATAAAATACGCAAAGGTGTTCGATAATCTCTCAAAATTCGTAAAAATTTAAATGAATTAATTGAGGTTTAGAAAAAACTTGAATTTTTTAGACTGAAAACGCTCATTTTATTCGCAATTAAGGCAAAATAAAATTAGAAATTTGAAACAAGTCAAGAAAGTTGATTGCGATTACTTTTTTTTGATTTGATTTCGTTGTTAACTAGATGATTAATTAATCTATTCTTTTCTCTCGAAACAATTAAATGAATTTTTATTTTTTCTTATAAAAGCTATTTTAAGTAGATACCAGCCAGATGAAGGCGTATTTACTTGAATGCATAATAAAATCTCTTAAGCTCGGCTCACCTTTTTAACTGATTCGACTTCAATTTTAAAAGCGGAGAAAAATTAAGTAAAACAATTTCATAACTACAGCTTCGAACAAATTATTTGGCTATTTTATCACGGAAAAGAAAACAGTTTTAAATAACTTGGTTAACTTATACAGCAAAATTAATTTCTCTTTCTCCGAAACTGTATTTCGCTACTTTCTCATGTTTACCAAATCATCTTTAGGAGTGATCTTCGTGTATTTTTGCAATCTCGTGTTATGAGTTCGAGCTTGTAATGATAATGAAAGAGTGTGTGTGTGTTGAAATAATTGCGCGGCTATTTTTGAACATTGAAAATAAAAACGATCGTAAAGTTGACCCGTTTACAGAGAACGAGAATGCTAAAATATTGAATTTAATTAAATTTCTACTTCCTGAATAAATGTATTCCCGACTTTTTGAAAGTACACAAACAACAACAACTTGCCGTTTAAGTTAGAATTGTAATTAAAGTCGAAAAAAGTTGCTTAAAAATTGTAATAAAAATTAAAATCAGATGAAAATTCAACTTGTGAGCTTTTTTTTTATAAATTTTAATATAATTTGAAATTGTTTTTTATTCTCGAAGAAGAAAGGAAAAAATCAGAACAGAAGCGAAAAAATTCGGAAGTTTTGATTAATGTTGGTCAAAGAAATTTAACAATGACAAAATGATGTGATTTTGAACAAAATTATCAAGCGAATTAAACACAACCAGAGCGATTAATTAAAAGCGCAACAAAGATTACAATTAAATTTTTGTTTTTTATTTGTACAATTAAGGAAAAACACAAGAACAATTTAAATTAAAGTATAACATTTAAAATCGACCAGCGATAAAAAAAATTACAGCAGAAGAAATTAAAAAAACATTGACAAGAATTTTTTTAAAAAGCGCGATAATTTAAACCAACCGAGCAAACAAACAAGCGAGATTAGAAAAATTACACAATTGACTTAAACAAACCGAGAAAAACAAATAAAACTTTCACCCGCAATTGAGCAAAAAGAGCGTAAAATTGAAATTTAAAACTTAAAGAGAAAAAAAATTATCATCAAGATCGAGTGAGATGGAAAATAATTATTTTCGCATTAATTCAGAAAGTTAGAGCTTAGAAAGAAAAGTTGAAGAATTGAAAAATTAAATTTTCGAAGGAAGAGAAAATTTCTTTTTCTCTCAAAAGTTTAAATTTAGAAAAAATGAAAATTAAATCGATGAATGAATACATTAAAAGCGATCGAGTGAAGCGAAATGATACTTCGCGACCAGTTTTTTCACTAATTCGAGGGCAGACGAGAAGAAACGAGAAGAAGGTGAAATGAGTGAAGGTGAGAGTTGAGTTTTCGAAGCAAAAATAACAAATAACAAAAAATTTTAAAAAACGCGATTTGTGTTTATCTGTGGAACGTGAACAAGGAGAAACAATTTGTGCAAACAATGACTAACATGGAAACACATTGAAATAAATATTTTCTTTGCTAATTCGACGCTTTAACTACCACCAAGGATCACCGCCGAAACCTGCGGCGAATTCGGCACCACCACCCCATGGATCGTGGTGTACAGGCACTGGAATTGGCTCGTTGACCACTACTTTTTGCGTTTTCTTAAAGATACTACGGAAGATGGTAAAGTGAGATTCGGCATTCGGTTTATTGAGTGACAAAAGAAATTTAAGAAAAAAAGAAATTAAAAAAGCGAAAACTTACGGAATCGGAAGTGGCAATGGCAGTGGAATTGGGAAAATGAATTTCTTCTTTCCTTTTAATAACAAAGCTACTGCGGCCGCTTTTTTCAACTTCAACAACTTGCGTCTCGAAACTGCGTTGCTTTCTTGAGGAGTGAACGTGAGAAGCACGATTGCAATGGTCGCGATGACCAACAACACTGATGTGGCTTTCATTTCAAAATTTTAGTAAATTTCAACGAAATAAAAAGCGGCGAAAATATTTAAAATCGCACAAAATTAAATAAAAAAATTTTTCAAAAGAGCGAAGAACGAGGCGAGAATCTCTTGCCAAGTCTCAAGTACACAATCCACTTTATTGGCGATGTTCACTAGCCAAAGAAAAGTTTAATTTTGAATAAAGCGAACCACGCGCACCATTCATTTTATAGACGATCGCGGGCGAGAGCAAAAACGATCCTCCTTAATTATGGAAAAGTCGTCGCGAGTGGTCTGAGTATAATGAAGACAACATTGCACAGGTTTTTTCTCTATCGTCTCGAATGTAGGAAGTAGGTTACAATTGTGTTTTCTGTCTGTCTCACTCAATTCGAGTGCCTTCCGGGCGTCAGGAACCGCGTTTTCACTTTTGCACTCGCTCGCACTCTCTTTCTCTGCACCTATCGCCTCGCCAAAGGCCGTTTTTCTCATTCGCCGGACCTTTAAATAAATAGAAATGCTACACTTTTTCTTTCACAGTCGATTTTTTTTCTGCTTACATATTGCAACTTGATTTTGAAATCACCTATTTTCGCTAATTTAAAAAAATTTTTTACATACTGAGGGCAAAAAAAAAATTCTTTTTTGAAAACTAACACCGCCGACTAACTTTTCGCTCGGTAATAATTTTCATTCGTTTCGAAAATTTCATTTCTCTAGGCTAACTGTTTTAATATTTTATGCGCCAAAGTCAAGTAACATGTTTTTTTAGAACAAAAAAAAGTTCTACATGTTCGAGAAAATTTTTTTTATTAAGAATAAAAAAAGTTATTTTTAAGAATCGAATACAAGTAAATAAAAAAGTTTTTGTTTCATTAAGGAAAAACCAAATTAATTATAATAAAAATTTCAGAAAACAGTGTGCGGCCGAAAATTAAGAAAAAAATTTTTTTTTAGTTAAAACAATTTCTTAAGTTAATCTTGTTTTCAATTTCCCTATTTTATAATCGAATTTTAAAAATCGGATGAAACGTGTAAAAGTTGTTAATTTTTTTTAAAATAAATTTAAATCATAAAAATTTATTTAAAAAACTTTTGACACAATATTTTGAGCGATTAAGTGTATGAAATGCATTAAGAAAAAAGGTTTTTCGCTATTACACGTTTAAGTTGAAAACTTTGCTTTCTATTGCATCATTTAAATTTTAATAATAAGAATTTTACAATTTGACTAGCGGTTTTTAAAATAAATTTTTTAACGCATTTAGATAGCGAAATGTTTAAAAAAATATTTTCGTCACTTTCAAATTCAAAAGAATAAAAATTTTCTGAATTTAAATTTAGAATGATGTAGCTAGAAACAAAGTGAACACTATCTTCCTTTTAATTAATGAAGCTAAAATTTACTAAGTTATTTAAAGGTGAAAAGAAAAATTCTATTAACTAAGACGTTGAGGTCTGTTTTAAAAATATAAACTAAGTGCAAAATTCATTACCACAATAGTGTAATTTAACATTAACTTTAACAACGTATTCAAGCGAGAGAAAAAAGTAACAAGAAAAAGCAAATGCTATTCGCAAGCATTAAAATTTAGATGAAGCTCGTCTATTATACGAGCTTTCACTTTGCTAATGGTTCCATATTTAGCAATCATTTCACTCTCAAATACAGTTTGTGTGTATATGTGCGCGTAAGTATAATGAATTGAATTGAATGAATGAATGAATACTCGCATGAAACGCTTGTTATTATTTTTGTTTTTTTTTTTGGCTTTTAAATTAAATTAAGCTAACCTCAATAAAAGAATTCGTTTATTTCAATTTTTATTCATATGAAAACGATTTCCGATGCTATCATAAGCTTAATTGCATTTTGAGCTTTAGAATTATGCTTAAAAATAAATTTTATTTCTAAGACAAAATTAAAATTTTTTGCGCTATTGTTTTTCGCTCGAAAAAAAATTTTTTTCGATTAAAATTTTCAATTCGATTCGATGATTAAGTTTGTTAAAAGTTGTTGAAAGGTTACGACTTTGAAATTGTGGAATTTTTTTTATATTTTCTATAATTCAATTCGAAGTAATCAAATTAATTATTTTCAAATCAGAGTTTCGTTTCTTTGAAAGTAAAAATTTAAAATTAGCTCAGCGCAGACGAGTTACAATTTTTTTCCTCAAAATCAGATAAACACTTTGCTCACATTTCAAGCTACATCGCGAAAATGATTGGCTAAGACGAGGAGGAAAACCTTTTTTTCATTTCGTGAAGAGTATTTAAAGCAAAAGCCAAGTGAGTGACTTTATTTTTCAAAAAAAGAATTTTGCACTTAAACTCTGAGCATTGTTTTTGAGATCAACATTGAAAAAAGAGATCAGCAAACATTGAATTGACATTTGAATCAGGAAGGCTGATCATTTTCAGCTTAATCTTTTGATATTTGAGTTTATAGCTTAATCTACTTTGTAATTTATTTCTTTATTATCTTTTTTAGTTGAAAAAAAAAATTTATTTCACGTATAAATTTAGCTTAAAATCGACTTTTCTCTTGCAATTAAACTTTGTAAATTGATTTCAAAAGAGATATTCGCTTGTGAGTATTTACAGCTTAAATTCTTTTCTTGAACGCATAAAGCTTAGAAATTACAATATTTTCGTGTTTAAGATTTTTATAAAGCATTCAAAAAATTCAAAAGCATCGAATTTACTTTGTGAATACGCCTTTTTGAATAAAATTCAAAGCGAATGATGCTTTTAAATAGTGAAAGGCGTTATTTCATTTCACTTCACTTAACTATTATTTTAAAATGCAATTGTCTAAATATAGTTGACATTATCATTTAATTGCATTTAAAACAAGGGAGAGAAATGGACTCGAGTGCAATTTAAAGTAAAAACGCTTTTCTTTCATAGCGAAGTAGATTAAACATTCGTTTATCAAAGATGATTAACTGAAAAGATGAATGCGATCAGTTTATTTTGAGAATTATTTCATCATAATTCATCATAATAGCACTTGAGAAAAGTAAGAATGTGAAATTTGATTGATAAATTTGAAAGTAAAATGTTCAAGTTTGAGTGAAAAGCATAAGGAAGCAAAATTAATACATCAACCGAATTATATGAAAATCTAACTTCATGTATTAAAAAAAGAACTTTTTTTCATGATGGTGTAATATGAATAAATCAAAATCAAAATATTTATTGAAAAAAAAAATTAAAAAATATTTAGATGTGAAAATTAAGCGCAACATTCGTATTTAAATTTAGAAAATCGGCGATAAAATTTTCAATAAGAAGTGTAATAAAACATGAGAGTCTAATTTTAAATATAAAAAAAATTAACGATATCTTTATTAATAACTTGTGCAAACATAAAGTTTATTTAAGTTTTTATTCGAGTTAAGTAGT
>NCKU01002581.1:0-18477 GCA_003675995.1 Dinothrombium tinctorium | reverse complement strand
TTCTTCAACGAGAAAAAACTAATTTAAAAACTTATTAAAATTTACAAGATAAAAGCTTGCAATTGAGTTAACGAGAAAATAAAACTTAAGTAAGAAGAAAGAAACGAATTAAAGTTTCAAATGCAACGAAATTTTAGAGTCTAAAACTTAATTAAGTTTACGAATTTCGACCTCTGCGGCTTTTAATCGTATTGATGATTGCTTAAAAGCATTCATTTGAAGATTCGATTCGAGCTTTTCTTCTATGTGACAGCTCCTTAATGGGTGTAAAAAAAAGATTTATTCATTCAGCCACTTAACACGAAACAAAGTGCGATTGCTGCAAAGTTTTTATAGACTCGCTCTTAGCTATTTAATTTCAGCATCATTAATTGCTTTGAAATCGTGTTACGCTTGCATTTTAGAGGAAAGGTTTGAAATTAGTGTTTATTTGCTTGCAATGAGCTTTCGCATGGTAAATCATGTCACATTCTTATAATGAGCGTTGCTGTCTTTTTAACTCTACATTTTCTGTCTCTACTCACATTTTCTGTCTCTACTCACAGTGAAGCGTGTTTCGACTGCAGTGAAGGCAGGTTACGCTCGATTCTAACCAAATCTCATCTTATTTCTCGCCACCGACTCTTAAGCGCCGAAAGACGTGCGAAACGCAGCTTAATTAAACAAAAAAAGCAAAGCAAAACCTTAGCTGCCATCCAATTAATTTACTCGCTAAAATTTGCCATTTTTTTGTCGTGCTCCGCGAAAGCGAAAAGTTGATAAATGGGAGCGGATTTTGTGTGGTTTCAAATGCACAAAATGTGTGTGTTCAACTAAAAATCAAAATCAGATCATCTTTGCTCCAAAAATAATATTTTATCAGAATTTCTCAGTCATTTAATTTTTTCAAAGCCTTACAAGTTAATTTTCAAATTCATTATTAATATGATTTGCTCTTTAATTTTCTTCTCTTGCTTTTTACAAAGATGGTTATAGCTTCTATGACGGCAATCTTATAAAAGATTTCTCATAATTCTGTATCGAAGCACCGAAAAATTGCTTTTAAGAATTTTTTACATTAATAATTAAAGAAAAAAAATTATATTGTCTAGCACATAATGAGTATATTATCTAGCACATGATGAATATAAATCAAGTCGGGTGAAAATCGGTTGAGATTTAGACCCGCAATCGAAAAAATAAAATAAAATTTTTCACCACCGACTTAATGTTAAAGTTTGCAAATGAATAACTTGCTTCACACGCAAAATTCGCATCTATGATGGAGCTAATTCTTAATACACTAATGAAGTTCTATCTGCATGTTTCGTTGATTGAAATCGGGTTTGAGCATAAAAATCAATTTGCTTGTTAGACTAATTTTTAACATAAAAATGCTGAATCGAGGGTCTCTTTATGATTTTGTGTAGTATTTGATATAAATGTGAAGTTTTCAGAAAAAATGACGATTTTGTGTGGTTTTTGTGGTCTCAATTCTGACTTATTTTTACTTTGACTTGTTTTTACAAAATTATTAAGTTTCATTATTAATTTTTCATTTGTGTGGTTTGTGTGTACCACACAAAATACGCTCCATAGTGATAAATGTAGGAGTGAAATTGATTAAAGCTGAGTGGCGAAAAGAAATTAGCTAACTCAGTGAACTCGATGGTTGGCAGTAAAAAAATTGAGCTGTCAAGTGAAACGAGATCGACGCAGCAAATGCTCGCTTCTCTCCATTCACATTATTTGCGTAATGAATGCGATAGAAAAACTTATTTGGTAAATACTGCGAGCTGCTTCGGCAGATGCTGATGAACGCGTTACGGTTATTTGCCAAAAAAAAAACAATGAGTGGGCGAAATTGCTTAACAACGCAGTCTATAAACTAAACATCTTTGTTTTTACGAGCTTTTTTCGCCTAAGAAGTAAATCGAAAATAGTCGCACTTTAAGAAACTGCGCCGCTTTTCTCTTGCAAATTACACGTTACACAGAAATTACATTTTACGAGCGTTTTCTTTGTTTTTTACTGTGAACTTTTCTCACTCTTTTCTTTTAATCATTCTTCTTCGTACTTCTTTTTTCTTTCAAATTAACTCTATTCCCAAATTGCAATCACTTATTGGTCGCCGAGAATAATTCATTTTAATTTTACATTAGCTCGTTTCCATCGATCCACCGTATTTCGTGTGCTTTAGCGTGTCAGTGTGAATAAAGCCACTGCGACTCCGCATTTTCGCCAATCACTCCGACTTTGCTCTTAAGTGCAGAGAGTGTTTTCGGCAAATAACTAATGTTTTGTAGCGAAAATATCTTTGTTCAAGATTTATCCAAACTCTTCTCAGCGAAATGAAACAACTGCTTCGAGATAAGCGATGCTTTCAAGCGCGCGCTCTTGTTCACTTGTTTTCTCTCAGTCAAATCTCTAGTAAAATCTTTTCAAAAACAAACATCCTACTATGACATTATCATGTAGACACTTAAATTAATTCGTACGATTTTACATTAGACTGTTTAAGCAGAGGTAATATCAAAACGTGGGCGAATGACGATTTACTTTATCTAAAAACTTATTCTGAATTATATGACATCCTCTCACATGCCTCATTAACACCCACATTCTCGAAAGAACCATTTAAAAATATTTTCTACTGCTTTCAATCATATTTCAAAATCTATTTTCATAAATGAAAACTCGAGTTGATTGTTTTTCTTAAACAATAAGAATTAAAACAACTTCAGAACTGTGGCTTCTTTCTCAATAAACCAGAGCTTAAAATTTCAAAACTCGGTGAAAAGAAATTTTCCGCTAATCATAAGCAAATAAAAATAAAATTCAAAGTGATGATTTATGATTTTATTTATATTCTTTTGAATTTTGCTATATGTGCAAACCTAAAAACGGCACCATTAACTGAAAAATGTTTTATTGTATTCTACAATTGCATGAATTTATTTCAAAAAGGTTTTTTCCAATGTTAGATAAGCTGTTTTGAAATAAATTAATTCAATTTATTTTTTACAATAATATTATTACAGCGCCTCAAAATATGTAGCTAAAAATGTAGGAAAATTAACAAAAAGATTAGTTTTAAAGCAGCAAATGCCTACTTGAAATTTGAAAACTGTTAATAAATGCAAAAATTATTTTGAATAAAATTTTTTGAATCTAAAATGAAAGTAGACTTACTATTCCTAATTATTATTACGAAACTCTTTCATATGTACTCTATACTCAAAAAAATAATAAAATCTATCTAAACTGGACTTGCACAAAATTCGAAATCCATCGAAATTAACTGAAATTTTCGAGTCAATTTTTTAAAAATAATATAAAATATGAAGCTAAATTATTTATTTTAAATTGAGTTTTAATCAATTCATAATTTTATTAATTTTTATAGTATTTCCTTTTTTTTCAAAATTAGCACTTGGACTAGAAGAAACGCCGAAAATATTGAAATTTTAAAGTATTTTTGAAAATATAGAACCGAAAAATTTCAGGAAATTTTCATAAATTTCAATATATAAAATATTCAGCATATAATGAAGTTTCAAAATCAAAAATAAATAATTTTAAAATTAATAAATACGAAAGTATTGAATTATTAAATCCTAAAATGGCAATTTTTGACAAAATCATGATGATGTACTTCTTATTCAAAGCTACATAACTTTTTACTCAGAACCTTATTTAAAATGAGCAATTTATCGAATGAAGAAAAGACGTAGTCTATTAAATTTTGTAAAAATTTTTAAATTTAATCTCCTACAGCGCGTGCAAATAACTAAAAAAAAAACTTTATGCAAGACTAGTTTTGACAGGTATTATTCAAGCAGTCGAAAACAATCAACGGCAGAGTGAAATTTTCTCACTAAAATATCATAACTCTGGCTAGAAAAAAGTGTCTAGTTTATGTGCGCAATGTTTCTCGAAGAGGAAAATCTTTTTTTATTTCTGAATTTTATATAAGAGCGTGAATTTGAAAGCTAAATTTTGAAACAGAATAAAGGTGAAAATATATTCCAATATTTCATGAAAATTATAAAAACCTAACAAGTAAGATTGAACCTCATTCATGACTTAAAAATTAATCACTAGAAACTAATTCTAGAAAAATAAATTCTTGAAGCCAAGTCATACATTTCACATTAATTCGCCGTCAATTTTTAAATTTTATCCACACAATTAAATTTCTAGTGATGAAATCAAGCTGAAAGAATGCGAATTTAGATTGCTCGCCTTGATTAGTCGCTCAGTTATGATTTTTTTGTTTGAAAATGCAAAGAAGCAGATTCTTTATGAAACGTTCAACAATATTTAAGACGAGAAGTGAACTTTTTCTAAAGATGAAGCATGATTTCCCTTAGGAGCGAGTTCTGCTTTAGATGCTTTCAAACTCTTGCAACACACTTTCAAATTGTAGTTAAGTGAAGCAGTACCTAAAACGTCTTCACTGATCAATGATGAAGAAAGAAAACTGAAAAGTGAAAGAAGCTAGTTTACGTAAACGCTGCGAGTCGAATTAAGACCCGAAGCAGCACGAAATCGCTCCATTGTTACCTTTTAATCGTTTTCGGTGTTTTCACTATGCTTTGGCGCACAAAACGCGTGACATAAAAATGTTTCGTAAAAGCGATGAACGCACCACGCCTAATTTTCACGTTGCTTCATTAATTTTGCAGCGCTCACTTTTGCTTTTTTTCGGTTCGCTTTATTGTTTTCGACAGTAACTAACAAAGTTTGAGTTGAATTTAGCTGAAAGCTTTGCGCGCTCATTTAAATTAACGCTCATCTCTCTCTCTCTCTCTCTTGTTTGCATTGCTCGAATATCTTATTCATATTTAAATTGAATTCGGGCGAACAAAGAGTTGTAGCGAGCGATGGAGGGTAGGCGAAGGCGAACGCTTTTATCTTATTTACTTTCATGTTTGTGTTCACTCGAAACATGAGGATAACATTACAAGAATATTTGCGATCAATAAAAAAATGACATTTATTATGGAATAATTTAACATTGTGCATCTGTTGCCACTGTCAACCGCTTAATGTTTGCTCGTTTATAACAATGTGAATGTACGGGCAACAGTTAAACGAACAATGGGTACTAACTACTCTGTGCAAAACGAATTTCAAAACTAAAGTTACTCGATGCTTCGTAAAAAAGAGCAACTTTTTCTCCATCTAGTTGTACATTAGTAATTAAGCTTTTCACTCATTAAGATTTTCGCTGCGTAAAAGCTATTGAGACCAATTCGAATAAAACATGTCTACGAATGCACAAAGTGAGTAGGAGCACATTTCACAAAAAACACGCGTGAATGCAAGCGAATGTTCGATTGTTCGACGATCGAGAATTTATCTTTCGAGCAGATCGCTTGAAGAGTGGAAAACTGGAGCGAAGTGCAAGCGAAACATCACTTCGCTTAATCCCAACATTCATGTYTTACACACTGTTTCGCCTTATTTTACTCACTGCGATCAACAACGAACAAAGCGTTTCAGATTGATTGCGATCGTCGAGCACTTTAATCGGACCGAATCTTAATTAAGAAAATTTTGTTTTTATAAAAAAACACACACACAAATTGAGCAAATATGCTTCTAAGCCGAAAAGGTGATATTTTCTACCTTCGCACAATCAAAGCAGAAACTAGCGCTTATTTATTTAATGGAAAAGATGTGTTGCTCTATTTATTATTCGATTTATTTTCGAGCTGTTAAACGCTGGCGAGCGAACAGCGGTGTATCGATTGTTTGTGTGTGTGTGTGTGTGTGTGTTCATCAAAAAAAGTTTGATTGCGACTCACAAAAAAAAAACAGCGAACCCACGCTTTCTTCGTTAACACTCGAAGCGCCAACAAAAGCTTTTCCGCTCTCAATATTCTATGCATGTCACTAGCACAATTTTCACATTGAATTTTAACTCGCACCAATCATAAAAATTTCTCATTGCATCAATTTATAGCAAAACCATTTATCGCGAATTGTTGAAAATGTCACATGAATGGTTAGTTAAGTGTTAGTAGGCGTTAATGTAACATGAATAGCAATATTTAAAATGCTGAAACGACTGCTCAAAGCACAATTGCATAAAGTATTGCAAAACTGAATGTCATTTAACGGCATAAAGGTTTTTGGCAAACAGATTCAGGAAAAATTCCGGATGCTCTAAATTTCAATTCATTTTTGGAGCTCGAATTTCCAGTAATTTGATTTTGAACTCAGGTTGTAATGCAAAGCTTCTTGAATTCAACTAAAAAAAAATTGGAAAAGCAAACATTTGAGATTCAGTTTTGAAAAGATCATTTTAAACTCTAAAACTTGCACAAATTTAACACTCGTTTGTTGGAGAATCCATAAACTCTTTAAAAAATCAATTGCATTACTTCAAAACGATCAAGTCATAAACCTTCCTGCAAATAATCTACATTTTCACTTATTTACACAGTATCATTATGTCAAAAAATTAAGCGCTTTTCAAAAGCTAAGCAAATGAATTTTGGCAATTGACTTGCTTTTTTAAATTACTCTCATTTTAATAAGAGAAATTCTTGCCTTAAATTTCTTATTGAACATTCTGGAATCACCAAAATCAATTACCTACAGCTCCATTTTTTAAAAATTTCATAAGTTTTGAAACAAAAGATTCAATGGAATACTCTAAAGATAGAAACGGAAGCAAGTAAACGATGTTTTCACGAATATCAAATTGTTCAAATCAAATTGCATGAATTCTATCCATTTGATTGTTGTGTCTTTATTATGCGATTAACCATTCATCGTCAAAGCATAAGGCTTTTGTATTTTCAATCATTTTCATGAAGTATACATTCACAAGCTGCAATTTATCTGGAAATTGCGTACCAAGTGTAGCTAAAGTAAAGTTTCATGTAAAAGCGTTATTAAAATGACAGCCTTTCATCACAAATATTCCTTACTAAAAAATTTTTAAATTCATTAAAGATTAGTTAATGAATTTATAAGTACATAATTGTATTCGATTGAAATTGTACTCACAAACAAGATTTTATCACCATTGAGTTTTAAATCAACATGTTTGATTGATTGTTTCCGAAAAATCAGCTTAAAGACTATATGAAAGCTTTTTGGGTATATTAATAATTTCAAAATGAAATTTTCGAAATTTTTATCTTCAAAGTGATTTTTTTTTTTATAAAAATGCCAAGAAAAATACAATGCAAAAGTATAATTACTAATCAATAGTGTAGATGCGAAAAATTAGGTTTAAACTAACCACTTCAATATTTAAATAAGCTGTTAATATAATACCATGATCACCAAAGAAATTACAGCTGCACGTATGAGAGATTTGTATTTGTATTTGTTCAGTTTTTTATTTCCTATCTAAATGCTTCGTGTTTTTCGTTGTCGTGTGCGTGAATGTGAAAGCAGAGCAAGAAAGTGATAAACTTTAAATTGAACTTAAATCTTGTTTGAAAAAACGAGATAAAATTCAGCAAAAATAGCGAAAAATGGAGACAATTTTTTATTGACAATAAGTTTGCTGCAAATTTAAAATTGTTTTCGTCTGTTTCCTACGAGCGATATAAAACCTTAAGCTTTTTCATTTTCTCTCTTTTAAATCAAAAGATTTTTCGTTTTGAAACTTTTTTCAACTCTTTTAAAAAGCTAAAAAAAATGCTTTTGATGAATATTTTCTTCTTTGAACGCTAGCATATCTAAACAATTCAAGTCTAAAGCCTTTTGATTGCTAACATGCAATTAGATGAATAAAAAAGCTTTGTTCATTAATGCTGCGCTCTAAAACCAATTTTTGTTTACTTTTGCAAATTGGTGCATAAAAAAGCATAAAATGCACTCGAGCTTTTGAATTGAGGATTTTGCAATTTGTTTATTTCTAGCAAACAATCAACATTGAGTCTGAATTGATACGTGTTTTGTTCAAAAAACATCACAAGCACCGATTGTTTCAGAAACAGAAAAAAATTCTATGGGCGAAAACAAATCGCCACTTTCCACTCGCGGAGCTTTTCATTTAATCATTAAATCTGCATATTAAAAAAAAAGTTTGGGAGTAAAATTTTTCTCATTGTCAAAATTGATTAATTGGCTAAAATTACAACTTTAAAATTAATAACTTTTATGCATTTTACGAATTCATTAATGCTCATTATTCTAAATAGCAATGCATCACTCGTAATATGAAATTTGAATAACTCTTAAATGCTTTAATGTTTCGGCTAAAAGTTGAAGGAAAACTTATTTCAAAATTTCAAAGAAAAGTCTTTTTCGAACCTCTTATTCTCTTTGAATTTTTGCTTTTTAATTCTTGTTAACAGAATTAGTTCAATTTGCTTAATTCAATATAAGATTTGAACGCTGAAAAAGTTAGAAAAACTTTAGGCATTTTACTTTAAGACGGGGCTCGCTGTTTTGCTAGAAGGCATGTTTCATTTTATCGATTTAATTTTAGCTCAAAAATACGAAAGGATAATAAGAATATTTTTGGACAAATAAATTCTGAATTTGCAATTTGTGCTGAATTTTATAACTTTTTGAATAATGCATTTCTATAATAACGCACTGCGTTTCAAAATAAATGCAATGCTTTAAAGCTTTTATAACTTTTTCAGGACTTAAACAATTTTTACAATTCTCGAATCATAATTTCTCAATGGTTATAATAAAATAGTAAATAAAAAAAGAAATTTCACTTTTCAGTGTAGTAAAATTCAAAATATTCACTTTTATTTATAAAATATTTGTTTTTTGTCGAAAGTGGTCCAAATAAAATTAATTAATTGCTCCTGAAAAAAGATGCTATGAATTTGTTTTTTAATATCTTCATTTTCAGTCAAATATTTAATTTTTGGAATGCTTTGCGCTTGTTTTGAGACAAGTTGAGAGTTAGCTTTTAAGAGCGCCTAATACTCATAAAGACGATTCACAAAGAACTACTAAAGCATTTTGACCAAACTCTCTATGAAAAGTAATGGCCATTGATATGATTTTTAGCTGATAAATTCAATAGATTGATTGTGTTATCAAAAATTTTTTAAAACAAATTTCGTGGAAAAATTTAACGAAATTCATAATTATGAATTCGTTTAGTTAACATTCATAGTTATGGTGAATAATTATGCTTTTTTCTCGACATAATTATGGTGAAACTTGCAATTGCCTTATCTGGCTTTATGATTTGCTTGCTTTAGACAATTTTTTCAATATATTTGCTTGAATTTCTTGCTTAATATATTTGAAAAGATATAATCTTTTAACCCGAAAAATTTTACAAAAAGATACGCTTAAGCAGATAAAGCATTACTTTTGATAAAGTTTTTTTAGTGACATGAGTTTATTTAAAAACGACGAGTGGCGCTTTATGAACACCCTTGTTAACTATATTTTTCTTTCATTTTTATTTTTTTAAAGCAAAGTTTTTAATTATTTAGTTTTGAGTTGTTTGCATTTAAACATTCAACTTAATTAAACTAAACAAATCTTACGCATTTATTTAATTAATTCGCATTTATCTAATTTGCACCATTTACGAAGCTTTTTAATACTTGGAATATATGAATTTATATTTGTTTACTAAAATAAGTCTTTGAAGATGAGCGAAAAAATTTTTTATTTAATTCAAATGCTTGAAATAACGTTAAAAGAATTTTATTTGAAGTATAAAATTTTTCAACTCGTTTGTTCTTATTTGCGCGAAATTTTATTAAATATTAATGATGAATTCAATTTCACAGTTATTTTTCTGATTCTTATTTTTAAATTATTTCTTTTAAGTTCTTATATGTTTAAAGTAAAGTTAATGAAATATTTTTTCTCTGTAATCATTGATTTGCTTGAAGCTGAATTTTTAAAGTGAAGCAAAATTGATGTAATTTTAAGATTTCGCATTTCCTCAAAAAGCCAGAATATTTCTGAAATAATTTCGGTTGCTATCAAATATTCAAATTTATATTTTATTTCTTATCCTTTTTTGGTAAAATCTTGTAGTAGCGATTTACTAAGGTTCAACAAATTTAACAGTGAAAGTCGTGCTGTTTAAAATTACTCGCAAACCGATAGACAATCAATATTTTTCGTTATCATTCGACAAGAATCTTTTAGATGCATTTTTTGTTTAATTCCTTGATTTTGTCAGGCTGATTCAAGATAACCAGTTAAAGTCAAAGATTTTTCTTCCATTGGGTAGTTTAAGATAAATTAAAAATAAAGTAAGAAAAAATTTAACGAAGTTTCTAAACTAAAAGCATTTGCTTAGAAGATTTTGTTTCAATCTTATTTTGAATTCAAATGCAATTAGTTTTCTGATCTCGAACGGTATCTCGTTTCAAAATTTCATTCGTTTGTAGAACCATGTATTTTGACAATATTTTGATTTCTTTTTTGATATGGCATGAATAAATGTGCCCCCAAACATTACAGCAATAGCTTAGTTTCGAGCAAGTAGAATGCGTAAAGATTCGACGTTTAAGGTTTGTTGCGTATGCTTTATTCTTCATTATCGTCGCTGATTCTTTGCTGCGTAAGTTCTTCACTTTTATATTAATGAAGAAATAATTCCTTTATTTATCGTGCTTAACCGCTTTCAGATAATAAATGAAGCGATATGAAATATTGAAGAACGAAATCATTACGAATTCATCAGTCTAAATTCGCTTCATAAGTAATATTTTCAAGTTCAAACTATCGATGAAAAATCAATAAGAATAATAGTAGGCACTCGCAATGAAAACTTGAAATTTTATTTGCTTTTCTTTTAAAATTTGCTTTAAAACTTGAAAAAAAAGAGAAATTTGAAACTATTATTCAAAAAATGAGATGCTATGTTAGCAAAGCTTTACAAAAGTTGTTAGCAAGGGCTTCAAAAAAATGGATTAAAGTTTGAAATATTAAAGTTTTGAAGTAAAAGTAAAATTTGTCGCAAAATTATTTTTTCTTTGCTCTCGCTACACATTTGCACACATCGAATTTTCAATTCTATGCATGCTCCAAACAAAAAACAAAAACAACGAATTTTTTTGGTTCACTTTAACACTTTCAATATGAGCTTGTTAGCATTACTTTGCTAAACTTTGTATTTGACATTTTGGGTGCCATTTGACACTTGCTCACAAACTTTTATCATTCTTGAGCATTTTCGCAATAGTATTTCGTTTTTTTTCGAAACTTTCAAAATAGTGCTTAACTTTAACATTTGCTATGTGCAGAAAGTAATACTAAGCATTTGTGATATTTTCTCTCGGGTTTTCATTGTTTAACACCTCTACACTTTTTTGAATCATGCCTCGATTCTTACTTGAATATGTTAAAAAGTCGAAAGCATTTTTTTGCCAAAAGCCGATTCGCATAATTCAGTAATACTCATTAGTTATTTATGAAAGCATTCTATCAGTAGGAAAATGTTTGAACAAACATTCGTCAATTTGGGAGTGTTGAATAAATTTTTCTAAATTTTTATGTCTTTCGTATTTTTCAACAACACAACCGAGAAAATGGGGACATTGATGGCGATTGATTGAAATTTTGCATAAAATAGAACAAGACACTAGAAGAATATCTTTGCACTAAGCGTTGGGCATAAAACGAGACACTTTTTTCAGGGAAGAGAAGTAATGACATCAGAAAAAGGCAGAAAACATTTCCACAAGAACACTTTGAATACCCGCATACAAAAACCGCATTTCACGGATTGTCAGAAGAAAAGCAAATACAGTCAATGAAACAATGTTCTGCTATCTTATCCATACAAAGTTGAAATTCAATGAAAATAATCGCAAAACATTGTGCCATTGACTGTACATGAAAAGAAATGACGAGGGAAGTAAAACATAATATTTGCTAAGCACTTTCAAGTTCTGACTCAATCATAATTACTTCCGTCTTAATTAAATGATTTTAAGCTTGCACATCTTCAAATATGACTTTCTCAAATGTGAAAAGGGCACTTCGAAAGAGAGAAAAAAAATTCTTTACGAACAGTTCAGATGAAATAATAACTAAAACTATCATTCGCAGAACAAGTTTCGCAAACGAAGCTTACAACATAAGTTTTCACCAGGCTAGAAATGTAATTTAATTTAATTTTTTTTCATTGTTTTCGGTAAACATTTGAAGTTTGGATTGGTCTCTTATTAGGTTTAGTTGCCTTTCGAAGTTCGCTTTTCGAAAAAACAGTTTAAAAAATTGTTTAAATATCTTATTTTGGTTTACATTGCGATGACATACTTTCGAAAGGTGATATATAAACTCAATTTGTGCTCGCTTTTACACAATGCAACAGGCGAGAAATGGTCGCGTTTCTTCTTTTTCTAAATTCGAAAATCTAGAACTCAATAAATGCTAACTTTTGCAAAGTATAAAAATGTCACATTTTTCATTTACTGAATGCGATCGCAATGCTTTCGTGTTTGAAGAGTGAGAGAGAGAGAAATAAAAAATTAACGCCAAAGCGCTTTATTTCTATTGCATTTTCACTTCACTTGCGTGAAATTTTTATCGATCGCTTTGTACGTTTTCCCTTTTTCTACAACTAGTGTTGCGATGCGATCTCATTGTAATGCCGCAATTTAGACTCTTGCAAGTTTATGCGTAGAAACAAACATAAAAATCATTTCGTTTTGATGCTACGCACCGTAAACGTTTTAAAACATTTTTACAAATTCGACGCCTACCCTTACGATCATTACACGACTCAATTTAATGGCTTCGTTTGAAACACGTAAAATTTGCTTTCGTTTCTCAAAAAAACATTTTTAAACACAAAAACAAAATCTCACTACGAAAGACAATTGAACATTTGCGCTTCATCTGATGAATACCAAACTTCGCCTACATTCGTTTTCACTGTGCGCGTTCTTTTCGAACGTCGAATTCACGAAAAAAGCTTAACAAGCTTTCAGTCAAAGCTTGCATTTCACTCAAATTTTATCTCAAATTCGTGATAGAAAGATGCTTTTTACTGTATTTCTCTTTTTATTGAAAATTTTTCTCAAGATTGACTTTGTTTTTGTTTTTTCTCTCAATTTTGAATTTCTGTTTGAAATTTTTGTTTTAACATTAAATCCCAAACTCAAACTAAATTAAGCTTATCCGTCATCTTTTTATTTTTCTCAAGAGCAATTTACATATTTTTCAAATTGCTTTCTCCAATGAGAGAGGCAACCGTCTCGTATTTTTCTTCCTCTGCCTCTTTTATCGTCTTAAGCGATGAAAAAATCTTTAAGAATAGTTGCAGAAATCGGCATACTGAAGATTTCAAAAATTTCTCTCTCAAATAAGTTTGAATCGAATTTGAATTTCCATTTATTTAAAGAAAAACGAGAAAATAAAATTTTTATCAACGAGATAATTAACCATTTTGAAACTTCTAAAATTCGAATCTCGCCTAAAATAGCCTTTGTGTAGGTTTAACATTTTAGTTCTCATTTGATTCTAATTTTAAAAAATTTTTGAAGCAACGAACTAATTAAAATGATGTTTTCAGTTTGCGTCAAGTACACTCGTGTTCAATAAAATCTTTCTCACTCCGCTTAAAACAATTTATTTGAAAAGCAATGGATTGAAAGATTTTATTGTACAAGAGTGTACATATATACAAAAGTAAATAATTTACTCTAAATTTCCAAGAATTACAAAAAAAGTCAAAAGTGAAATGAGGTTTAGAATGAAGATTTGAATGGAAATTAAGAAAGATTTGGAAGAAAAAAAAACTCGAAAAACTTTCTTGAACTTTACAAATAACTACTACAGACTTACAAACAATACTCACGAGAAATTGCGTACATTCTTCATTTAAAATAAATGAAAAATAATGTAAAAGTGCAGCGAAATGTTTTTTTTTAAAGTGAACGCAATGTTCAATCTTTTCATTTTGAACAAAGGTAAAAAGATATTAAAGCAAAGTGAAATCTTTTCTTTTGTTGAGTAAATAGCGCATTATTTCAATTTGATGTTTTACGGTATATTCTAAATAAATGAAGAATTTTGAGATACGAATCTATGACTATATCCAATAGTTGAAATTTACAACATGATTTTTATTTAAAAAAATTTTAGAATAACTTAATTTAAAATAAGAAATTTAATTAAAATTGAACACTTTAATTAGAATGACAATTGTTAATTTAATAAAATTAAATTTTATTTGCAAGACAAGGGGAGCATTAAGATTTACTCTTTGTCTTCTTCATAAACAGCGGTCATTAACAGCTGTCCAAAATTGCATTTTTTAAATCTAACGACAGTATCGTCTAAAAAGATGATTGAATTTATCATGAAAATTGTTTAAAAAACAGAACTTCCTCAAATTATAATCATTTTGGGTTGATTATTCGGCGAGAAGATAAATGCTGCGGACTATATTTTCATGATTTTTTTAATTTTAAATTAACTTTGTAAATTACTAGTGATATTATACTTCCACTTCTACATTTGACTGTCAACGTTTATTGTAAGCACATCCGTGACTTTTGATTAAATAACGCTACTCTGACAATAGCCTTAGTCATACTTTCAAAATTTCACAATACGATTGACAAACTTAAGAAGGAAAAGGAAGCACTTTTCACTGAAGTAAATAACTTTTTTTGAGTAAAAGAATCCAAATAAAACGCCGTATTTCATTGATCGACGTGGAAAGTTTTTCTCATCATGTTTTTACCATTTTTAGCTAGAATAATGCACTTTTGTAAATACAGACACTCAAGAGAATAAATTATTAATAGCAGTCGGAAGGTAGTTATTGAAACGAGTAGTTTCGTGCGTGAATGCTGTGTATTCATTGCATTGTGCTGTATATGTGCCTCATTCTTTTGTATTGTTCAGTATCCTTTGTGGCCAAAAAAGAAGACATTTTGTTAGAGAAGAGTTTGAATGGTCTGAACCAAGTGGACATTAGAGCGAATAAGTGCGCGACAATTAATCGTGAAGTTGAGAATAAGACAGCCATGAGACAGAGACAATTTCAGGGAAATAATTCGCTTTGATTACGAACAAAATAAGCAATTTGAACGTCATCTAATTTTTATGAGACGAAAGTAGCTTTCTCCTATCGTATATTTGATTGAGAAATCAATTATCATTTAAACGCATGAATTTCTCTGTTTAAAATCGAACAAATTATTTATCTAGTGGTATCAAAGTTTTCATGATAAAATCGATAAAGTTGATAACCTATTTTTTAGATCTCTTAATTTACGTTTACAGAAGTGACTGTTTTTTAATGAAACACAAACCTTTCATAACTATAGTAACAAAGTTTGATAACAACATTTTTGTAAAATGCTGTAACAAAAGTTTTTCTAAAATAAGCATTGAAGAGGAAAATTCGATTCAGTAAATCAATAAAAAATGAGAAAACGTCGTAAAAGCGATTTTATTTACTGAATAATATAAATATTGAAAATGATCTTATGAAAATACCTCTTGTAAACATGAGTTCACATATTATTAAATTTTTCTGATGATATTCAGATTTACTCGGTTATTTTATTTAAAAATAGAAAATTTTTTAATTTAATTTATTCAATTATTGAGGTCTTTCTATTCTATTTTCTAGGATAGTTTTGTTGAACTCACTTACTATTTAAAATGATTGAATTACTTAAAATTATTTGAACTATGGGTAATCAGTTAAAAATTAAAAATACATACAAAAGTCTTGAATTTAGAAAATCAAATTTCTCAGCTGATTCTTCTCATTTTTTAACGATGCATTTCGGTATTCATACAAACGAAACTTCTATACAAAAAAAATTGATCAAATTTCAAAGAGCTTTAAGATAAGCAGTGAAAACAAACTCTTGGCGTAATTATTGTGAACATTTCAATGTTTTAAAATTTCATTATTTTTATGATTTTGTATCGCATTATATAATACATACACATAAAAATAAACATCGACTTATTTTATTCAAATTGAAACTTAATGTGTCTCTATATCGTTAAGCTTATACAAAATTTGTCAAAATTTGCAAAATTTTATTGTAAGTCAATCAAATTATTATCGAAAATGAATATTGAGCATCAGAATTTTTCTTTCATTTTTATCAGAAATTATGCATATTTCATGAAAATTTTTTTTACATCTTATCTTCAAAGATTTAGTCGTGATAAATTATTCATTTAAAAAATCTAATAAAAAACTCATTCATTCGTACTTTCTGCAATTTCGCGTTTAGAAAATGTTATTTCCTTTTAGATATCGATCGAATATTACGCAAAGTGCTTTTATTTGCTATTCCTCGTCTATTTCTTCACTTTAGATTATACTTCAAACCTATTACAAACGAAACACTAAAAATATATATAAAAAATCACGAATGACCTAAGCGGATCAGCTACAGAAAGCTTGTCCAAAAAGGTTCCCATGTTTTTCCATTAAATGGCTTGTTTCACTATATAATATATAAACAAGATAATCAAACTATTGCAAAAAAAATTAATGCCTGTAATTTATTTTTGAAATAGTTTATGCCATTTATGTGTATTGAGAAAGAGATAATGTTGAAAATGAAATGTTTAATTTACAATATTTACTTAAGTACGCCATACCTTCATTTAATAATTGACAAAAAAACAGAACGAAATGTTTTTCAACTATTTGATAAGAGTTCATAAAAAATTGAAACTTAAAATTAACGTTCTTTGTAAGCCAATCAAGTTGGAAACTTTTCTTTATGTGAGAACATTTTTGATATATTGTGCAAAAGTTTATTTTTACATTAAATGGTGCACGACTCAAGCAATTTTCATCAATTTCATTTCGGATCAATTAAACTTTAAAATTTTCATTTTATTTGTTTTATTATCAACTTTCGCATTTGTCAAAGTTGGTTTGTTTTTAAATATTCATTTGAACATTGAAAGTAAAGAATGGACAGAGTTTTATTTATCGACGCTTTCTGACCTTTCATCCATTCGCATTTGAAGCTATTAAATAGTCTCCTTATACTTCTTTTTGGTAAAGGTTAAGCTTTTGCCTTTACTTTCTTATATTTTAGCTTTGAAACTTTCAAATTTGTTTAATTTTGAAAGCAATCGAATGAAAATCAGCATTTTAAACAGTAAAATTTTTTCACTTACCATATACAGAGTGAACAGAAAGTTTCGATTGGGATGAGCTTTAAAAATATCATACAGCGCCCAACGTCATGCAATTTTTGCTATTGTTACGCCATTTCGCGCATACTTCCGCCCATTCGAAACTTTCTGTTCACTCTGTAAATCAGTTTTAAAGCTTCTTTCATTTTTGCTAGTTAACAAACTTTTTTTCTTTATTCTACTTTTGATTTTGTGGAATAAAAAATATTAAAAATCAATTTTTATCTACCTATTTGAATAGATTTTGTGAATTATTAGAGAAATAATGAGTCGCTTTTATAATTTTAAAAATTGCAAGTAATAATGAGCTGTTTTTGCTTTACAAACAAAGAACTTTTATAATGATTGGTACGCGTGCAATCAAGAAAATTAAAGTTTCATTTTCGTGGCAAACAATTTTTTTTAGATTCAAGTAAATTTAGAAATAGCGTTTAATCTTAATTCTACAGATTGATATAAATGAAATGTTGCGATAATTTGTTTAAGAAACCACAAAAAAGCAGCAGCGCGAATAAAAATTTAAAAGCAAAACACCGAGAAGAGGAAAAAAACGCCAGCGCGCTTCACATGAATTAGCGGAACAAATGATTAATAACGCAATCGTTTCAATTTTACTTTTGGGACAAGTTTATTACCTTCGAGACGTTTGAACATGCAAAGCAGGCAGATTTTCCGCGCGAAAATAGTATTAAATAAGCGAAATGATCGCGTGATTTGATTTTATATGCGAAATAGGAAAAGATTACATCTGCTTGCGAATAGTGGAACGCAAGAAAATCTCCACTTGGTTGAGTGCTTATTTCAACAAATTGAAAGCGGAATATTCTAATTTAATCACTAAAATTGTTTGAAACGTTGAAATTTGCTTTACCTGCTTGTTTAGCGTGGAAAAATTATAGACTTGAAACATTTGAGACGATGAAATGAGATTAATTTTGATTTGATTAGTGAAATTTCATAGAGAAAATTTAAAAGCGAAAAAAATTTCAAGTTTTGTGTTACTTATTGCAACTTTTATTTTGTACTTCATTTCTTTTTAGGAAGTTTTTAAAACAAATACTTTATTACGCATTGATGAACAAATCCAACACGGCGACGAAATTTTTATTTCACTCAATTTTTGTAAAAACACATTAAAAGACGAATTCTTATTCGATATTTAAGAAAATGCTTCTTACCTATCTCAGCAAATGCCCATTTCATTATTCATTGCTAGAATTATGTCAAAAACATCCTTTTCATGGAATGTTTAAAAATTATTATTCAAAATGAAGAATCAAAATAATTAAATGACTTAAATTAGCATAGACTGCTCGCGTTTACGAATACTCATGTGTTTAGAGAAAGCAGCATCGCTTATTTTTCAATTAAATTACTTTCGAAGCAAATCTT
>NCKU01002580.1:0-18487 GCA_003675995.1 Dinothrombium tinctorium | reverse complement strand
CTTCTTACAAGCTTTGTTGAGCAATTAATTTAATTCTAATTCGCTTTTTGTAACAATTCATACAATTTAATTTGTCGGAATCAAGAGTCAATTGGTTAGCTTTCGTCGTGTGTTTCAATAGAAAACTGACACAATGGTGAAGAATATTTTTACCTTTAAATGTGAAATTAATTTTTTGCTGAAAAAAGAAACTTCGAAATCGAACTGTTCGTCTAACAATTTCGATTGTTCGCACACTTTAATATTGCAATTCCTCAAAAAGTTTGTTGTTCATTAAAAATTCTCCAGCGGTGATGTAAATTGAACAACAGAAGCGCACCCGATTTGGAGGAGTGCACCGAATTCGACAAACACAAAATGCGAATACAGGAGTGCAAAATTTCAGTCCATAATCCATGCTGCTCAAAAAGATTTGAATGATTGGAGCGTGAATTTTGACAATTTTTAACATAATTTAAAGTATGTAGGTAACAAACTTCAATGTGTTGCATTTTTATGCAAAAATTTGATAAACAATATTCAAAGAGAGCGAAAAGCAAAGTGTTCAGTTTTAAAATAGTTGTTTTTAAGTGTATGAAGAAATTTTAATAAAAATCAAACTTTTTCAAAACGAGCTCATTTAAATATGGAATAGCGTCTTCTTTTGCCTGAGAAAAGTTTTGGTAAAAGTTTTCGTTAGTGCTCAAAATCGGAATCGAGACCAGCGATTCCCCAGATACCGAGGCAAACCCAATTTCTTTCGTTTCGGAATCGGATAGCTCGACATTAGCTCGTCGTGGTCGAATTGTTACATTTTTGAAATTTACATTTTGTGAAAATATGTCAAAACCGCGTTCTAAAAAATTAAAATGCATACAAATTTGTGTGGGTGTGCTTGAAAATTATTCAAATTCAATGCTGCGAACGTTTTCTCACATTAATCAGTAATTTTAGAGCCGCTCTCAAAATTATTTTTTATAAAATATTTGAAAAAAAATCGAAAAAACTGTCGCAACTGTTGCGACGCACTGAGCGTAAAAGTTAGGTTCACGCCATCAAGAGTTGAGATACGCGACGACAGGCACTCAGCGAACAGCGACCGCGGGACGGACGCCCTCGCCGCTGCGGGCGACGCCACCGCGCTCAGTGCGAGCGCATTCGCGGCGCGCGGCGCAGACGCAGCGAGCGCTCGCGTTTCGACGGTCAGCCATTTTGTGAGCGCTGAGCGCGAAAAAAGTGTGCGCGTCACGATTGGCTCGAAAGCAGCGCGCAGTTCGAGTGTCGACCAATCGGAGAGCAGCTCTTTATTTGAACTGAAGTCGCATTTCAGTAACGCTCGTTTCGTTTCGAAAGCAAACGCAGAGTTCGCCTCTTTTCGCGATCAAAGCATAGATTAAAACATTTGGACACACTTTAAGCGAGCGAAGCAATGGTAAGCGAGCGTATGCGAGTTTGTGCCCGCATTCGAAACGAACGACGAAACAAACGCTGTAACTGTGGTTTTGCCTTTTGTAGGCTGGAGGCAAGGCTGGAAAAGACTCGGGAAAGGCGAAGGCGAAAGCGGTTTCGCGATCGGCACGTGCCGGACTTCAGGTAACTACTGCTCGAATCGAATGTTTGCTGCACACGATTCGAGCTTCTCTCTTTTTTCATTCGACTCAAGCCACTGTTTGCTCGCAGTTTCCCGTCGGTAGAATTCACCGTCATCTAAAGAATCGCACAACAAGTCACGGAAGAGTGGGTGCGACCGCTGCAGTTTATTCGGCCGCTATTCTCGAGTATCTGACCGCTGAGGTAAGCGATTGCCCTTCGTTTGGGTGCCGTTTCTGTGAAAGCGGCCGCAAATAACGCAATAATTTGGGACTTGTTTAGGTGCTCGAATTGGCGGGAAACGCCAGTAAAGACTTGAAAGTGAAACGTATTACACCTCGACACTTGCAATTAGCTATTCGTGGCGACGAAGAATTGGATTCATTGATTAAAGCAACTATTGCCGGCGGCGGTGTGATTCCTCACATTCATAAGTCGCTTATCGGCAAGAAAGGAACTCCGGGTGGACAAAAGCCGGCTTAAGTTTAGTTGCTATAATGTCGAAACTCACGACCACTGCTTTTAGACACATGAATTCTCGTATAAATTTAAAAGCAGATTTTTTTGAAGCAAACAACTATTCCATAAACACATTTATTCATTTTCGTAACTTACAACAAAATCACACATTTCTATCATTATAACATTAAGTATTTTTCGTTTTTAGTGTTTCGACTTGTCTCATTAATATGCAGCCACTCATAATTCATAAACGTATCTTTTATAAGTTACATAATAAAGTGTAGTGGGTTTACAGCTGAATCGAGTACATTCGTTGCTATTGTTGTTAGTGACGAGTAAATGAGCTCAAAACTGTTAAAGCATATTTAATTACAATTTCAGACTTATCACGCCTTGTTTTACCTTCTTTTCCAGCGAAATAAATGTGCACTTATTTTACTCTCCCTGGTTTCTGCAGTCGCACAACTCTTCCGCGTAAAGTGAGAAGCCGAACAATCATCTTTAAAATGACTGGTAGCCACATTTGAAATTGACATTTCTGTTAGGTTTTTATATCTGTAGAAAAAGCTGAATGACTTTGATTTATTTGATTTTAACATATGGTAATGTCCTGGTTCTAAATGAATTCCTTCACCCTCTGATAATATTGTTTTATATCCATTATCAATTTCGATCATCGCTTGCCCAGCTAATAATTTCAGGTGAACTTCTGTGAGGTCATTATCAACGAAATTGATTATTTCGAACCCTGAACATTTGCGTTTGCCAATGTTTTCATTTAAGGAAAAAATGAAACCTTCGTAATAATAGTGTGCAACATAATAATAATGCGAAGCAATATCTTTGCTTCGCTTATTACCTGTAAAATCAGTGAAGAAAAGCAAATCAATGTCTTTTCCTTGTTCTCGCTCTTGTGTTTCAATGTCCTTAATTTTTAAACGCCATTCTCTTGAGTTGTGAAGAAGAGGTAGGACCCATTGTGGTTTCATGAATGGCGACCACGTTGCATTAGCAATATTCTCTCTGGGGTCAAAGATTCTTTGTATCGATCTACCATTCAGAGATATCCAAATATCAAAGTAAATTTCGATTTCAAGGAAGCCGTATTCATCGCGAAGTTTATCGCCGATACAACTTGCCATCTGTTTGGCCATATCAGCTTGGTGAGTCCATCTCGAATTTGGAGTCCATATATCAGGATTAAGATACAACAGTGAATTGGTATGTTTATCAATCACCATTATTTTTTTATGATATATCTTCCAATTATGAACCATCATATCCCACGAGTAGCCGTAAATTCCATTTGTCCACGTGTTGTACCCTTTTGTGATGAAATGCGAAAATGGCAAAAATAGCTGTATGATCAGATAAGTGATTAGTAAAGTGGTGTTTCTTTTTTGTTTATATGCAGTCGAGCTCATTCTTGGTTGTAAAACACTTTGAACTCGTTCGGATGATACTTTATGAGACATGATAAAGTTTGCAAACTTTAAAGGCCAATCAGGTGAACTGTGAATAGGCATCACTGCCAGCATCACGAACGGAAACATTCCAATCGAAAACATTTGCGAATTCATCAAATTAAATAAAGTGCAAAGCAAGTAAGCAATTGGTCTCGTCACATTGATCAGCAAGAGAAAGCCAACAGAAATGTCGATTAAAAAGCCTCCCCAATGCACAATGCACAAATCGATCGTTTCTTTTGACAAGAGGGTTCTGCAACATACACAATTTTTATTGATCTTAATGATGATTATACAACACTTTTTCTTTACATAATGTTTCATCTTTTTTTAATGGCTTTATACGCTACCTGAATAAAGCAAACACCCAATGCGAAGAAAGAGTGTACATAGAATGTCCGCCAATCCATTCAGCGTTCAATTTTTTGATTCCAGCGTAAAAGTAAACAAGTGATATTTGAAATCGAAGTATGAAGTAATTTAAAAATTTTACTCTTCTCGCCTGTTTCGAATAGTAACTGTCAACTGACCTTAATTAATAAAATTGAATTAAAATTTCAAATTAGTGGAGAGAATTGAATTAATGCTAACCAAACAGCATTTGCCTCCGAAAAAGTGAAAATCATCGCCAAAAGAGCGAAGAGATACGAATGGTTGTTCCAATAACTTTTCTCCAAAAGTAACATGTAAACGTAAGGCAACAAGTACATTATACAACTGCATTTGAAGTTCATTCCAATCATCATGCCAAGAGCTCCTATAATACTCATCTTTTAATTTATTCAAGCAACTTGACGTACCCATCAACATCAAAAAGTACAAGAAGCACATCCACTCTAAAGGTAGCAATTTAATGAAATTGAATAGTGGAAATCTACAGGTTAAAGCATCGCCCCATCGATGATCGGCCACACACAAACCTCTCTCGTTTATCGTGTCGATAATCATCAGAAAGCCAAAAACAATGCGGACAAAAGCAAGACTATGAGGCATCACCTCTTCATGTAACTTACTAGTAAAAGAATGAAAATATGATAAAAGCGAAGAGCAAAGCTTCATTTTGCGAACTACACTAACTTACTAAAACTGTTTTACACTCTTTTTATTTATAATGGAACAGGGAAAGTGCAAGCCATTTTCTTCTAGTGCTTTGAACGGAAACATGTTGCGGTAAAGAATCAATAGACATAAGTCACGAAAGCATTTGTAACTTAAAAAGCTTTATTTATAGCTGTCATGTTTTCTTCGCAGAAGAAGGCTGAAAGACACGAGTTTCAAGTGGGTCACTTTGTTTATGCAATATTTTCCATACAAGAAGGTAGTTACGTGATTCAAACAAAATATGAATTATCATTGACTTCTCAAATGTATCCAGAATTGTGCACAACTCGCTATTCTTTGCTTAAATATTTATTGTGATTAATTTTACTCGTATTTTGATTCGCTAAATTTAATCTAATGTTCGATACATTTCATCGATTTCCGCTTTAAATACTTTTCTGCACTCTTCTCTTTTCGTCTTCATTGTCGGTGTTAAAAGTCCGTTTTCGATTGTGAAAGGTTCTGGTGTTAAGAAAACTGCTTTGGCTTGTTCGAATGATCGAAGTCCATCTATTGTACCGATTCGCCTCATATCGTCCAAAACAGCTTTTCTCGCTCTCTGCAGAAAAATGTTTGCGGTCAATTCTTATCGTTGAATATTGAAGACAAAATCACCTCATCTTTGCATACATCAACTAATGGTCCACTAACTTCATTTTTTCTCGCCCACGCACTAAGAACTTCTTTTTCTGGAACAACGATTGCGACTACACTTGATTTATAGCTATCACCGTAAATGTAAACTTGAGATACGAGATCACTTTTGACATAAATGCTTTCAACTCGCTCCGGTGATATATACTCCCCTTGTGATAACTTGAACAAATGTTTCTTTCTGTCGATTATTCTCAAAGTTCCATTCTGTGGAGCATTGAAAACAAATTTTGATAATGTTTCAAGTTCAAAACTTACCTCAAGCCAAGTTCCGATATCGCCGGTGTGAAGCCAGCCTTCTTTATCTAGAGCTTCTGCGGTTTTAGTTGGATCTTTGTAATACCCTTGAAAGACACTGGTACCGCGAACACATATTTCACCACTTCCTTTCTTTACGTAATAGTCCATATCAGGAACATCAACTAACTTTATGTAAACTGAAGCGACTGGCGGTCCGACATGTCCTGAAATTGAATATTCATTTCTAAAATTCTGATTTTTCGGTTTTAAACGATTGTGTCATTTATCATTTTTACTTTGTATTAATGCCCAAAATATCGTTTAAAGTATTTTACACCACAATTATTTACCTTAATTTAATCTATTTTAACCGATTTTAAACATCGAGCTGAGATATCGGTTATTAGACTTTTGAGTTGAAAACATTTTATTTTATTTTAAACGAAGAATTTTAGTCTCAATCTTGTTTCTTAGTTTTTTTAGTAGTAATCTTGTTTCTTAATTGTAATATTAAATAGACGCTCTTTTGATAATTTTCGGGAAGTTTTCATTGGTAATGAGACTCTTACAAGATTCAAATTATCGACATTTTCTAGTTTCGAATAAAAAAATCGCAACAGTATGATTAAAAATAAAACCTACTAACTGCAATAAAATTTACATCGTACACAAACATGAGCGCAATGCTTCAATCTCTAATACCTTTAAAAGCACTTGATCAAAATTCAAGTTCATTGTGATAAGTGAGAAGTACTTAAGAAGCAATTTTATCACTTCCTAATTCAAAAATAGTAACAATTGAAAAGATTATTTCAAAAGAATGATTTTTAGACCAAAAATCATATTTTTAGCTACAACTGCTTATAAAATTTTCATTTTATAAATGTTGATAGAGTTTCTTGTTTTGTTTTGCTATTCGGCTAATTAGAAAGCTGAATAATGCTGTCTTAATCAGTTGTAACTAAAAATTTGATTGATACAAAAATCAAAACTTTGGAATAATTTTTATGCATTTTTAATTATTTTTGAATTTGAAAAATAAAATTATTCTTAAGTGCCTATTATTTATCATAATGAACTTAAATTTTGATCAAATGTTTTTAACGATGGTTGAAAGTGTTGCGCCACTGCTCATGTTGAAACACGTTGTACTTTTGATAATTTTTAGCGTTAATCAGATAAAAATATTTTTTTCATCTTGACACTTTTAAGCTGGATTGCAGAGGAAAGCGTTTAATTTATTTCTTAATCAATGCTCACTCTTTGTGTATTAATTTCGCTCACTACAATCAAGTTAGTAATTTGTTTTTAAAAATTAAATTTTTGAATTAAATCGAGTTAAAGTTTTGATTTGATTACTTTCGAAAACCTTCAAATTTTGTTTTTTAGTCACAAAAATTTCTTTTGTTGTTAAATGATAGATAAACTGCGTTGCAATATTTGAAGATTTAAACTCACCTGTATTTCCATCTCCAGGAATGGTTAAATTACAGCAACACACGCATTCAGTTTGACCATATCCTTCGCATATCTTTTAATATTGAATGGTGAAAAAAAGTTAGAAACAACTGATAATTAAATGCTTTTATTTAAAAAGCGCTTATCTAACAATATAAAACAATTGTAAAAATATTGTCAGATAAGAGCTTTTTAAATAAAAGTAATCAATTTGAATGAATTTATTAAGAAAGGGCCGATCTAACGATGCATTAGAAAGACTTTCTCGGAATAAATTCATTCAAATCAACTCACAATGCATCCTAAGGCACATCGCATGAAATTAAGCACATCGCTGGTTAGAGGCGCCGAACCAACCACCATGAGTCTGATACGCCCACCCATTCCATGTCGTATTTTATTGAAAACTAACTTGTCCCAAATACTATTGTTTCTAACTATGTTATTATCGATTTCGTTTTGTTTGCTTGCCAGCGCTTTTTTTAATAACCAGTGAGTGATTTTATTCGCTTTCGCTTTTGTCATTACAGCGTCGTAAATTCTATTTAAGACACGAGGAACGACTGGACTTATAGTCGGTTGCAATATTTTAAAATCTTCAGACAATCTTTTGATATCGCCGCTTGTGTAACCAACTCTAGCGCCAACCATAAGACACGCAGCCTGATTTTTACAAAATTTTAAAACTTTGAAACTAACGAACAATAGTCGCGACAAAAACAATACAATGCATCGATCAATAAAATTAATTGATTTATGCAAAGAAAAACATTTATGCCTTCGTTGTGCACTTTTTTCAGGTTTACTGTTTAACTTTTGAGCTCTAGTTACTAAAATTATTGTAAGCATTATGAAACGTGCGTTGAATGAATTTTGGGCGTTTGCATTTTGCGAACAGATCATCAAATGAAGTCACTATCTGTGGAAATGCTAACACTTGCTACATATCTGCCTTTGCCTTTTTACTCGCGTTTCACAAATCAATAAAATAAGCGTTTCGAAAAAGAGCTCACAAACTGTTTCTAAATTTAACCATCTGCGAAAATCACAATTCATTTTGATTTTGATTGAGATGAAGGTTTGAGTGCTTAGTGTGCTGTTGAATGTTCTTAACATGAAAATAAGCGAAAGAATTTACCTCGCAGCATCTTTCGAACATATGCGAAAGAGGTAAAAATGAAATCATTGTGTCTTCTTTGTTCGGAGCAAACTCTCCCTTCGAATAGCAAAAAAAAATGTTAGTTTAGAAATAACACGAAACGAACACAAACTACCAATTGAAACATGACACCAGCTATGCACGCCATAACATTTTCATGCGTTAAAACAACTCCTTTCGGATCTCCTGTCGTTCCGCTCGTATAGCACACCACTGCAACATCACTCGGCTTTGGCGGCTTTGAAAAGTGCACTTTTAAAATCAAACTACTTAAATGAACCAAATACTCACGTTTTCTTTCAATGCTGACTCTTCGCCCATTTTCTCAATCTCATCGATGTGGTAGCATTTAATACCGAAACTTACCGCTTTGCTTCTATAACTTTCTAAAACTTTGTCGAACGTTATCACGTATTTCAATGATTTAGTTTTCTCCGCTTGACTCATTAAAGCTTCGAGTCGAATTTCGCTATCAACGCAAACACACGAAATTTCAGCTTGATTTATGCAAAAGGTGCACGCGTTTGGACCAAAGGTGTCATATAAAGGAACGAAAACCATCGATTGATGATAGCATCCGTATTCGGCTATTGTATATTCAACGCAATTCTTCGAATACATTCCTATGTTAGTTTTGGAACCAGGTGAGAGACCGAGTTGAACGAGACCAGCACCGAAATTTTTGGAGCGCTTCAAGAGCTCTTCATATTTTAACCATTCATATTTCTTCTTCTCGACATCAATTTTTCCGAGACAATCGCCATTAGGAGTCTCTTTAATACCGTTATATGGACAATCGTACAATGTGGCCACATGCTCGATAATTCTTCTCATACAATCTTTCTCGCTGCTTGTATGGTAAAGCAGCGATTTTCGCGTACTTTCCGAAACTTGATCCGATTGCTTGTTGAGATCGAGTGTCAATTTGATTTTTTCTAGCGCTTTATTCGTCGACATATACAAAAATGTCAATGATGTGATCACAGCTCCAACAGCGAGTGACAATGTTAGCGACAACCAACTTTCGTTCGCTTTTTCCGCTCTTTCCATTGGTATTTGTCCGTCGCAAGTAACGCGCGATAAGACTAAAATATTCGAGGCAAAAATCTAATCTTAAGTCGCTTTTTACGCTTTGCTTAACGAACAATTTGTGAGAGATAAAAGCATTCGAGATAACAATACATTAGAAACTCGTTCAGCAAACGATGGTGAGCAGAACTAATGCCGTTTGCCTTACACGCTCGAAACTCTTACTCGAATTACTTCACTGTGTGTACGTTTTCAATTTTTATTTAGCACAGTTGTAGCGATGATGCTAACATTTATTATGCAACGTATTGAGATCACAACCGGCATGTCATCAATAGATTCTTTCATTCAATCGATAGCTTGTTCTCTTCAGTGTACGATGCATACGACAAGCTGTTTTTGTGGTGCCTTTCTTCTTTAGCAAACTTCACTAAAATATCGATTAAATTCAGCGAGCACAAAGTAAAGAGTAGAGCAGTGAAAATGAGACAAAAGTTTGACTTCGAAAATTTTCGCTTCAGGTCCAATCGAAGAATCTAAAATTTGTCTTTCAAATAAACGCTGTATTTAGTGAATTTAATTAATAAATGAGTGATTTATGTAATTTTCACATGGATGTTATTTTAATTTTCAAAAATATGACAGTGGCAGACTTGTTTTTAGATCTGAACGTCACTTTAATTGATAATCCCGATTTAGATGTCGCATACATTTGTCAATAACAAACATTCGAAAAATAACAATGAAATTCTTTTGCCGTAGAAGATATTTTTAATCATTTCTCCGTAATCGCATTTGCTAAAACCTTTGACCGATACGATGAGCGAAAAACGCCTTTTCATTTTATTTCAATTCTACTAATAAACCACATTTGAAGGCACTTTTAATAAGTGAATTTAATATTAATTTTTTACGATAAAATAGACATAAAAATGCTCAATGTGAATTTGTCTTACTTTAAATAAACATCTTCAAAATGTCAATCTAATTGCATGCGTTTGCTTTATTTTAAGAAAATGATTTGATTTGATTAATTTATTTTATCGCTTTGAATGAATTATTTTCATCGACACTCAAACTTTTCATATTCAGATAATTAAAAGTAGAAAAAATAATCAGAAATAGTGCACATGTAGCACAAAAAGAAAGTGGCACAAAATTTATCTTAAAGTTGATTCAAGAAAAAAAAGCGTAGAACTGCTGACACGAAAATATTTCTCATTAAAAATTTGCTTTTCTACTTTTTTTCACTCTGAGAGAAAATATAAATTTAGTCGAGCTTGTAAATGACAGATATGTTTACAATTAAATCGTAACCTGAATGAAAGTTTTTATAAGCCACTTGTTTAAGTTCTAAGAGAAGTTGAAACTAAAGTTTACAGCTGACAAAAACTTTTGGTGATTGATTTTCAGCAAGTTGCCAGAAGATTTACAATTTTTTATTATAAAATTAAATAATAGTCAAAATAAGAAATTATTTTTAATTTATTTATCATCACAATTCAAATATAAGTTCAGAGAAACCACCATTGTCCCTATTTTTTAAACTTAAACCTTTTTGAACTTTTTCACTAGTTTTAGCTGCATGAGTGATTATAACAATTAAGTTACATCAGACACGAAAATCTTCGAATTGTTGCATACTAAGTCTATCTAATGATAACAGCAATGGAAAGATTTTAGTGTTCCTCAGTGTAAAAACCTAAAAATATTCGCTTTATTTAGATTTGTGAACTTAAACCTTTCCAATAGTTAATATGATTTTTAAAAACTTTCATCATTCCTTGAAAACTCAATTTAATTACTGACTATTTAGCTTTGGCTTCATTTATTTAAAAAGCATGGAGCAACAACAAGATTCGAAAATTGAAAACGAAGAAATTGATAGTGAGGAAAACAAAGAAAAACCATATTTCATCTTGTTAGGAACTGAAGTGAATAATTTAGAAATCGGTGGGGCGATAATTTTGTTTTGGATAACAGTCATGTTAATATTATACGCGTTGTTGAGAACACGTAAAGAATCTCATTTAGAAATCGTCGCGCATTTAGCAATAGCAACATTTAATATAAATTTCGGTGCAATTTGTTGCTCAAAACAGGCGTCTGCTTCAATTCTGTTTAAAATCCTTACGAACGCTGCGTTCGCCACTCTACTCACCATAGGCATGATGCTGTTTTACATTTACTTTTCAAAACAACCAAGCAAACACAGATTGAGAAATAAACACAATGCGACATTTTTTATTTTCACTTTGGCTGCGATTTTCTCTGCACTCGCTTTCTACTTTTCTTTATCAATATCCAGACATAAAACTAAAGAATGGTTTCTCGCTCTAGGAGTTGTAATAACATGTTATCTGCTGATTGGCTTTCCTTTTGTATTTTACTGCCTCAATGTAAATCATTCGAATTCGTTTCATCGAGAGGAAAACAAATTTAGTGAGACGGAAAGTTCAAAAATATTGAAACGTATCAGTGAAAGGAGAAAATCTGAAGAGCAAACTGTTGGAAAAAGAAAATCAGAGTTAGATTCGCTGCAAATGCTTATCACCCGTTCGATTACAGAAGTTGATTATCCTGATGAGACAAAGAAAGAATCAGATTCAAATCTGCAGGCAACATCTCCAAATTTAATCAAGTCGAAGAGAGAATTTGATTTAGAGTTGAATCCTTCATCTGAAAATTTAATTGACAAGACTGAATATGCGGCGATAGCAGAAACTCAAGCACCGAAAATTAGATCTTTTTCTCAATACGGCGTACAACACTTAACAAGGCCTGAATACTCCAAACCTGTTGAGATAAAGAGGGTGCAATCTAAAGAGGAAGAAGAATTTGCCAAAATTAGTAAATCAAAAGTCAACGATAAACAAAAACAAACTTTAGCTTCACAAGCAGTGTCTTTTCAGGCGAAGTTAAACGAAACTTGTATATTGCGACAAAATTTGCTGGAACATGAACATCATGAGCAAAAAGATTTAACCCCTAGAGCCACTAGAAAGCGAACTTCTTCGAACGAATCAACAGGATCCTCATATTATAATGAATTAATGAGCAATAGGCTAAGAGTAAGGTCGTTCTCTCAATATGGTCAATTTCACCCGAAAATGAGTTCAACATCGACTAATCTAACAAAAGAATCGACGAGAAAAACTTTTAAGTCGCAAGAATCAACAGGAACTTTGTACTACGACCAATTGACTAGTGGGAAAGTTATCAAATCATTCTCTCAGTATGGTCTATCAAAAAGTCCAAACCAAACCGATCGATATTTTATTTGACACAAACAAAATTTGTAAGCCAATCAAACATAGCTCCACAAAATGAGTTTTAAAACTAATCAGATGTGAATTAGAATAAAGATGACAATAAAATAAAAAAGCGATTTCAAATGTTATACTTAATGTGTGCTTTACTTAAATTATAATAAATAGTAATACTAATTATTATTTAACTAATTAATAAACTTATTATTTAACTTAATTACTATAACTATTAATATAGTTAGTGTGCTTTACTTAAATTTAGTTTGCATCATTTCTTTAAGTGGGAACTTGATTTTGAAATGTGACCGTTCAAATGAAGAACTCATTGAAGAGAGCGTTCGTGAAAAAGCGATTGAAAATGTTGACGGCAGCTTGTGATCGAAAAACGCGCGCTTAGAATCGACGCTCGCGATTTGCGAATTCAGAATTGAAATCGTTTCTTGAAAAGCGCGCCGAAATCGATAATCGATCGAAGCGATGTGAACATTTGTTTTGACGCGACGCTTTGAGCAAAGCGCAGAAATCGCCGTCAAATGGAAGCGAAAAATGTGTTCGAAAACCGAAATTTCGAAAATGTTTACGGCGAAACGATTTGCTTAACGGTCTCCGAATACGAGCAATGTTTAAACGTGAACCTGCGACGAGTTAAACGCCCGTCGTTTGTTTCGCTTTCATCTCACGCTTTCGTGTTTACATTTATTTTACTCTCCATTTTCTCATTTTTAAACGTAATTTGAAATCACTTCCAAGTTTCATTGTGATTTCTAAAGTAGGCCATTGTTTTTTTCTTTTTTTTCGCAGGTTTTTTGCGTCTCACTATTTACACAAACTCTGGTTTCATTCGCATTAAGTTTATTCTATTGTTTGATCACATTTTATTTCACAATTGTCGAAGGTAACAATTTCATGTTACTATCGTTTTTAAATGACTGATAAACGGTTTTTCAAACAGAATCACTGTTAATTGTGAACAATGTTGCCGGTGCTCAGTACACAAAGCGAAACGTGTTCGGAAACGAAAGCGTTTCCTTCTTTGACACTCAACATGTAATTATAAACGAAGGCATCACTTGTGTGAGTTCAGTGCGAATCATCTTTCTTTTCACTCGCATTTGTTTACCAACAGATGAATGTCATTTTTTACATGGCTTTGTTGAAGCAATCAAATCAGCAAATCGAAGTTATTCCAATATTTTGCAATATCTGGCCGCGTCTTGAATGCTTGAAATGTATTTACACTTTATTATACAAACATGGTATTACAAACAAAATTCCAAATGAAATATCGCGATATTAGCGATCTTTTTACACTTACTTTCGCTTTATTTCATTTTTCATTGTTGAGAAAATCAGACCGAATTGTGATATATAAAAAGTTAAATTAATTAAATTAATTAATTATTAATTTACAATTTTTAACAAGTTTTTTGAATAAAATGACGCAATTCTTTTCCAGTCATGTCTCATTCCTTTTACACTGAAAAGAACAGAGAGATCAATATCATAGCAGCGTACTAATTAATGCATAGAAATGTTTAAAGTTATGACATCGTTCAAACCAAATAGAATCAAATTTTGAAAGTCAAATGTAATGCAAACGGACAAGAACATTGATTAAAATAAGAGCAAAACATCAAAAACTTTTGCCAAGCATAACTTTATTTATAAATTGCTTTTTAAGAATGATAATTTGTAAAGTGGAGCAATTTCCTATTAGAAAAGTTTGCTTTTATTACTTTTGATTATGAGTATTGTCGGCCAGTATCGTAAGTCATTAAATCCGTAAAGTTGAATTACAATTTTTCGCGGATATCTCTCACTACCGCTACAATAAAATTATTCTCTGCCTTTAGAATTTCAATAAATGCCACTTATAGTGCAAGTCACTCATTGCCGAAAAAACATTGCACACTAGTTAAATTCCCCTTAGCCGTGATAATGTGTAAACTTCGAAAATGTGCGCGAAAGCTCAAAAACACATTCTATTGTTGAATTTCTATCGTCGACTTTTTAAAAAACGCACAAAAAGGTAAATTGAATTCATAAAAAGCATGAACGCATCTATCTCACAGTTCAAGAGCGTGATAAGCGATATAAAGTAGTGAAATAAATGTGAATGGGTGCTCGAGGATTCTGATTGTTTGCGTGTGATTGCAGCTATTGAATTATAGCATGATTGTAGCATTCGTGATGAAATGGATACTATTGCGCCCTTCGATTCTCTGCGTTCATTTTGAAGAGATGCCCACATTTTGACGAATTAATTTGCATTTGAAATTTGGTACTATTCTGACACGAAATTTTCTTGCTCTCTGCGTGAAACTGCGCACGAAATGCAAACACATTTTTTGCTCACAAAAAGTTTCCACTTCATTGATTTGCTAGAAAACATTCTGTCAGTTAACCGAATGATTTTTTAGACACGAGTGTACATTAATCCGCTATCGATTCATGTCTGGACATTATTCCTTTGACTTCTTTTGCTTTGTTATGTTCATTTTTTATTAAAGTGAGGTAATGTGTTAATGACTTGATACACTGTTTATATAAAGGGTGCGCTGAAAAGTTTAATTCTGTGAAATTCATTCAATAGTATTGATGTGATTATCAAGCTAATTTTAAAACTCATAAATGCATTCGTGATTTGTATCGAATGAGTGCGCTAATTTTGCTTATTCTTTTTCTCTTTGAACAGCTCGACATCATTGTAAAGTATTATTAACGAGCGTTTCAGTTTTTTTTTTTCAAAAAGCGTCTCATTTTAGATTCAAATTTAAATTTTGAAGTCTGAGCAAAATGAAGTTTCACGCGGCGTAAAGCATGGAGCAGAAAGTAAGAAATTCTATCGATTTCAAAGAAAAGCATGTGAATGCTTCAATTTCTCAATGCGAATAGCTGCGTTAAGTGTCGTTTAAGCGAAAGAAGCAGTTAGATCTCATATGAAACAAAGTTTGATAATTTATTTCGATAAGACGAACTTGCTCTAGTTTTTGCATTATGCAACTTCATACTTCAAAACAATTGTATACATTCATCTTGAATGCATTTTCGCATTGAGGTAGCATTTCACCAGCTGAACATTTTACACGTTCAATGTTATTCCTTAGCACCTGTTGAAAATGAGTAAAGTCACATGGATTCGTACTTGCTTAATATATTTTTCTGTATTTCTCACCGTAAGTCATTAATCTAAGCGTTTATAACTGAGAGATTAACTTTTTAAATTTAACACACAGAGTGCTTTGTATTTCGCTCCGGCCGCCAGTCAGCTTGATTTTATTGACATTTTAGATGCGGACATAAAAACTGTTTCAATTGGTGTTTGGATTCGTACGGTTGCTTACTGCATTGGCACCTTATCAGGTAATTTAAATATTTTGAGACAGAAAATTGAAGCCAAAAAAATGATTGACAAATGAAAATTAACTCACAGGAGCTTTTATTTTACTACTTGGTGATAAACTCACTCTCTGTGCTTTCTTCTTAATAATCGCATCGCTTTCAAATGGTGCGCTATCGATAGTTAAGCTTACTCACTTGCATTACGCATTTAATGGCTTACTTGGATTTGGATGCGGCGTTATTGAACCTGCGATGCTCACTGCGATCTCCGATATGTGGAAAGAGAAAAGTAATTCATTTATTCAAGCGATTTCATTTTTCTGTGCTGCAGCTTCTTTAATCATTCCACTTTCTATTTCGCCATTCACTTCAAAATCCAAATCAAGTGATCAGTCGTTAGTAAATCAAACCAACATGACGATCACCATGACAGACGCAAGTGGAGAGGAGTCACAAATTTGGATCCCATTTGCGTTTATTGCTGCTTCATCTGTTTCTATCTCAATTTTTATGATTCTCCTTCAATGCATCACGAAGAATGAGGATTTAAAAAAGTGCAAAAAAGGTTGGAAGAAAGAACTTTCAAAAAGTTTCAAAGAAGAAGACGAACGAGAAAATTTGAAAAAACTTTACACTTTCCTCGTTGTATGCTTGCTTTGCTTAGCGAGTCTACTTTTCAGTGCAATCTTCGGTCTATTCCACACTTTTTGGATTGTGTTTGTGGGACTTATTGATTTAAAAATAGAGAAACATGCTGCGCTGATTATGGTTTCGGCTTCCTCCGCCTCAACTTTTTTAGGAACTATTGTCGGAGTAACTCTGTCATTTTGTCTTAGAGGTTCATTTATTTATCTTATAATCACAAGTATTATGATATTGGGAAGCCTCTTTTTGTTAATATTTGCAAATTCTTCCACTACGATGCTTTGGATTGGTGCAATGACAACAACATTCGGATTTCTATCATTTCCCTCCACGGCATTCAATTGTCTGGTAGAACGTGTTCAAGCGACGAATTTTGTCAGCTCACTTTTCATGTTTTGTAATATCTCAAGTGGTGCTTTCGGATTACCAATATTCATCGGTAATTACATTCAAGAACAACCAATGGTTTTGGTTTACACGATGCTTTGTTTTTCGATAATTTTATTCGTCATTGGTGTTGCTCTTCTGCTGATCGATTCAATTAAACCGATAACGCAAAAAGAGATTAATCATAAGAAACTTTCAATCAAACTTAATTTCTTCGAACTTAGTGAGAACCATCAGGTGCTTGTTTACTAGCTTCTCACAGCTTCGTTCATACTAATTTTCTATCTCTGCCATGGAAGACAAGATATTTTAGCGAGATAGCGAATTAATTTGAACAAAGATGTTGAAAAGCAAATGCTTTTATCTCGAAATGCATTTAACAGTTATCATGTTTTCAATGATTTATTGTGAAAGCGAGAATTTAATAAAACATTATTTGCAATCTTTATCTGAATAATGTTTGCACAATTGACGTCACATTTATGTTTCTCTCACTTAACTTTGCATATGTACAAAGGATCGAGAGAAAACTTTTCGGTTTGAATAATTGAATTTTAAATTGAAAAAATGCTAAACTTTTTACCCACAGATTCGCACAGTGGAATAAACTCTTGTAGAAGCGATATCATTGCTGCATTTGACAAACAAATTAAAGAATAAACAAAACTAAAAGCTGAACAAAATTATCTTGCAGATGATAAGATATTCAAGAAAAAGTGGGTAAAGTGGGAAAATGTTTTTTATAAATTGAAAAAACTTTTTAAAATGAATCAAAATTTAATCATTTTCAATATAAAATTATTTTTCTTTTTTTTCATTGACTTATTTTGAAATAAAAGATTTGAATTTTTTACATAATTCATAAAATCAGGAAATATGGGCTGAAAATAAAAGGGACAGCGCCGATAAAATTAATTGTTTTACATACTCTGGGACAATATCAAAAATGACTTCCGGCATAAAAAAGTAAACCGCCGCTAAAAGAATATTTTCTTGCACATCATGAAAGATCACAATTGCGATTTGCTTTTAACTAAACAAAAACGTTCACAATTATACGTTATACAATTAAAAGTTGTTAATGTAACGTTTACTTGAATGAATCAATGCTCACAAATGGTTAAAAAAGGTAGCCAAATGAGAAACTTCAGAGGCATTGAACGGTTAATTATAAAGAGAGGCAAAAATTTTGTTAATTTTTCAGTTTCGTCAGTAGTATTATAATGTAATATAACTAACGACGTATCAAATTAAATAAGTAGAGCCAAAAATTAAAAATCATAATTTATAGTGGTTATACATAAAATAAGAGGTAAATCGATAGCGATAATTTAACCAAGATAAAGGGTTTATAAGGAAAAGTTGTACATCACTTAAAATCAATTTATTATTTAACTCCACAGAGTTTGATACGCTCGCCTATGTTGTTGCGCATAAACACGATACAACTTTCATTCATTTCAATAGCAAACTTGCACAAACAGTGAAAAACATCGATGGATGGAAAATGTTCGATTAAGTGATAGAAAGAAATTAAATCTTTAATATGCAAGAATATAGAAATTTTCCAACTTTAAGTAAGGATTTCTCTTCTTCTCAATGTATGTTTTTGAGTCAAAATTAAGTTTGAAAGTTAGACAGATGAGTAAAAAAATCATTTTTCAAAAAGCGAAAATCATTGAAACCTTAAATTTTGGTTGTTTTTT
>NCKU01002578.1:0-18489 GCA_003675995.1 Dinothrombium tinctorium | reverse complement strand
ACCATCAGGGAAGAAACAATGAAAAAAAACAAAACAAATTTATTAATAAATGTAAGGCTCACTGCCCATATTTTACGTGAATCGTTAAATCAGTAAACATTGTAAACTCGTAAATCGTAAACATAAATCGTCATTAAAAGTTACTTACCTGAAATAATAATTATTATACGGCTAACTTAATTGTTGATAAAAAGTAAATGCATTTAAAAAATTCACAATCTTGCCACATTTTTTATTTTTAGCTACAAAATGAGATAAAAATTCACAAATTCAAATAGTCGATTGAATAAAACCTTCACAGACAATTTCATTGATTCCTCTACAAACGAAAACGAATTTTATAGAATGATCAACTATTTTACACTAATTTACTGAATTCTTATTACATGTGTTGCCTTGTATTCTCACATTGTTGTACACCTATTTTCTGTTGTTTATTTCTATCATTTCAAGATAGATTCACGTCAAACTTTTACTAAAAATAATGTCTAAACAAGAAAGCAGATTGTTGAGTCTGTCGAAAGAGTTAGAATCAATCGGAGGTGACATTAAGAGTGAATTAAGCCAGCAAAGTTCAATGTTGGATACAGCCGAACAAAATCTGCAGAAAATAGGAAGCGAAGTAAAACAAATTCACAAAGAATTGGGTCTCATGCGAAGACTTGCGCTTTGTTCTGCTAAAATCTTTTGTTGCTGCTGTATTCGAATGCTTCGAAAACGGAAGGCAACTAAAAAACAAGTTGAAGAACATCTTCCTCCTGATGTGATCGAGAGAGATTGGTGCAAACGTTATGATCCTAATGAACAGTGGAAACTACAAATGGAGGCTAAGTTAAATAAATTGATTGCAATGGCTGAGGAAGCTTCTAAAACATTGATTCAGCAAACAGAACAAGCGAAACGAATGACTACAACTACTTATGATAATATTGCATCAATTTCGAGCGCGCGAAAACAAGTCGGTGACATTATTGAATCTGAAAAGTAGAACTAACTTTTTATACAATTTTATTTGTATTTTACACTGTTAGTTAAAGGTCCATTTTTAATAACAAAATTTTTCAATTTACTTTCACTATAATATTTAAGATCAAAAACAATAATTGAGTGATAAATCTTGTTTGAAGCATAAGAATTCAACTTAAAATTTTATCTCAACATAGATATGATATAATAATTGTTGTCTTTCTCCAAAAAAATCTTATTCATTGTAAGCATATGATAAAGAAAAGTTTTCTCCAATTTAATTGACTCTATGGAATCTTTCACATACATCATTTTAAGCGAACAATTCTTTTTTAAGTAAAATTAAACAAATTTATGTTATGTTATGTTCGAATTTCCGTAAAAGAATTCAAAGAATTTTTCTAATGTTAAAAAAAAACACAACTCTGATCTGATTAAAGATGATCCGGTTTTTTAATCCTTTGTGAAATTTTTTGAATACTTAAAACGTTTAAAATTTCATTTTGCTTTCACAAATAAACCCGGGTTTTATTCGAGTTTTGAACTTGTAAAGCAAAGTTATCGCATAGAAAATACCTATTTATAAAAATTATTTCAAAGTTTTAAAATTTTCAAACAAACAAAAAATTAAAAACGTTACTTCGACATTTTAACTCTAAACATATTTTTAACTCGAGTGTAGTTTACGATCGACCCCTGAAAGCGTTCGCATTTCTCAATCAATCAAAAGTCTCGCGTTTTTCTCTTTAATTGTCGCCTTTTTTTAAAGTTAATTTTGATTATTTCGAAATTTAACGTCTGTTTCTTTTCATTCGAAAGACGTTTCAAACGATGGCTAACATAAAGAAATGTAAGTGAATACTCCTTTTACGGTTGTTGTTTGAGTTGTATTCACACCCCTTTTATTACGTCATCATTTCGGCTCGTTTCAGTTTCGTTTTCATTTTGAACACACTTTTTGCATTCGATTTTTGTTTTAAATTAAAAAGTGTGCATCAGTCGAATGTGTTTAGCTAATCGCAGTTTTCTATTCTTCGTTTAAAACGAAATTAACTTGATGCGAACTGTGCGCGAAAACGAAGCGCACACACATTTTTCGTAAGTTTGTAATCAAAAGTTTGAAATTCACTATTTTAACTTTATTAGTTTCAGATTCCGTTTTAATGTCGATTGAGTTGATAAATGAAATGCTATTTAACTAGTAATTTTTTTTGGCAGACGCAATGAAGACGAAAAGAACTACGATATTGCATTTGAAAGAAGACGAAATTTTAAAGATAATGTCGTATTTATCGTTGAAAGATTTGCGTTCGTTCGGTCAAACTTGTAAACAATTGAATGCAGTGTTCAAAAGATATATCCGAGGCGCAACAACAGTTATAAACGAATCTTATACGTCAAATCAAGTAAATTGTTTCAATTTTAAACTATTCAAAATGATAACTTCCGTCGAATTTGAGGATRCARGCYGCCTCARAATTGTCTCAATTGTGCTCTATTAATAATAGTTTAATCCATAGAGTCCATTTCGGAAGGTTTTAATTGTCGAAAATAAAGCGTTCTCGAGATGTGGACCAAAGTTTTAAAATTTCAAAAAATTTCCGACCTAATCTCGTTAAAACATTCTATTAAATGTTCAAATATACCTTATTCAAGGTATTTCGACTTGCAAAATCGATATTCGAAGGTATCAAGGTGCAAAAATAAATCATTCTTGAGATAAAGGCCAAAATTCTTTATTTTGAAAGATTTGATTTTTTTGTCTTGTTTCGCTTTAAGTTTTACAAGGAAACTACTTTTTTTGCCCGATCCCCATTTCAATGAAGCTAAGTAAGTACATAATACATGTACAGTACATGTATATATGTTATTCTTAATTCACACATGGAGCTATATCTACATACTTAGCTTCATTGAAATCGAGATCGGGCAAAAAAGTAGTTTCCTTGTAAAACTTAAAACGAAACAAGACAAAAAAATCAAATCTTTCAAAATTTAGAATTTTGGCCTTTATCTCAAGAATGATTTATTTTTGCACCTTGATACCTTGAATAAGGTATATTTGAACATTCAATAGAATGTTTTAACGAGATTAGGTCGGAAATTAATTTTTTGAAATTTTAGAACTTTGGCAATATCTCGAGAACGCTTCATTTTCGACAATTAAAACCCACCGAAATGGACTCTATGGATTAAACTATTATTAATAGAGCATAATTGAGACAATTTTGAGGGGCCTGCATCCTCAAATTCGACCATAACTTCCTGTTTTTTTTTAGTACGGTGATTTTTGGTTTGACGGCCCATTTCGCTTGAGATGGATAAACTCAAAATATGAAAAATATTACAAAAGTATTTTCAGTTCGGGTTTATCACTTTCATTACGCTTTAACCAATTCCTCTCTGTAATCACGACTTATCTGGTCAATGTGCAATATCTATATCTAGATAGATGCGAAGATATCACCGATAATGACGCTTATTTGCTTGGTTACCACTTACCTAATTTGAAAACATTGTGTTTATTTCGATTGAACATTCGCGATGGTGGTCTAACAACACTGTTTCAACGATTGCAAAGATTGAAAAATTTATTTTTATTGAACATGCCATGTAATGGTTCGTGCTTTTCATCGCTTGGAGCGAGTATAAAATCCTTGCAACTTGTGAATTGTTATAGAATCGAATATGAGTTTTTTCAATTACTCGGCGAAAGACCAGCCTTGCAAGAACTCGTTGTAACTAACGAATTATCAAGATTGCCGATTGATGATAGTTTCAACAATATGCTTAATACTTTCACCAACTTACGGACGCTAAACATTCACTTTAACGTCAGCAGTTCCATTTTGAGTTATCTTAACAATTTTCATCAATTGGAAAATATAAAGTTTTGTTTCGCATCGATCAACATAAGTCACATCTCAAATTTAAAAGTTTTAAACGTGAAAACAGCAACATTAGCATTCAAAAGAGTTTCCGACAATGATTTAAGCCTAACGGTAAAATGCTTTCCGAATGTTGAACACTTGTCTCTCATTGTGATGTGCGAAGCTTTAAAGATAACTTACACATCGAACGCTATTTCTTCATTGAAATTCTTGAAAAATTTGACATTCTGTAAATTTGAAAAATGGCATAAATTAACGAATTTTTCAAATCTCTTCGACGCGCCAAATTTACGCAAAGTGATAATAGGAAATTTGGCAATAAAAACGGTTTATAAAATCGTTGAAAATTTATGCTCAACTCGTGAAGTTTCAAATGACGAACCTCGATTAACAGTCGTTTTGGCGACACAGCACTACAACAAAACCGTTCTTTTGAATCCCGCTGCTTATGATTTGCAAATTATCCCGAGGTTAACGTGCGGGATATTTTATTAGAATATTTTTCGAATCATCAGATAAATTTAAAGCCATTCAGTATTTTTAACTCGTTTCGCGCTTGAATAAACAAGTAATAAAATTATTTATAATTTCTATTTTTCACTTGTTTGCGAGTTTCAGATAACTAAGACTCGGATATTTTGGATAAAAAAATCAATAAATTTCGAAAGGATAATAAATTATATTTATGTTAATAAAATGCATGGCAAACATCGTGAAGAGTCGAAAGTATTGCTGCAATACGCTTAATGTAAAAAATATGACATTAAGACTGTGAAATAAGTCAGAAAAGCTTAAATTTGAATATTTAAATATTTATTAAAAAGTTGCTTAAATGAGTGTGTCACAAATCCATTTGTGCCACTTGAATTTAGCGTGAGCGGAATTTTCATGTGTATTCAAACTGAAGCAAACCTGCTTTTTTGTTTTGCAAATGATATTGCTAGCTTCGAAAAAGATATTAAAAAGAAAGATTTAAGTTTGGTGATTAAAATGAAAGAGGAGAGCAATCTGGATGGAAGAGGCGCGTTTGAGAAAGCAGCGATTTGTCCTTGAGATCATTTGGCAGCTTTTCATTTGCTGAAAAATCAACTAGAGAAATTGGGAGCACAGCATCCCTTTCTGATTGACTACATCAATAATTTGGAGAAATCATCTGATGGCAACTATCATTGGGTTTTTGACAGTGATCGTTACTAACGAATTCTTTGTGAGATATAAAACTATTTTATCTATCAAATGCTGCTAATATAATTTTAAATGATCATGCACTGAATGAAAATTTTGATTATTTTGAAAGCATGGTTACAATAAATAGCACGTATTTTATAAACTCAAATTATTTAAATTCGATTTTCAATCAACTGTTTGTTTGATAGCAGCGAACAATGAGTAATATTATAAGCAATGTTCTTCTTCTTTGCACTGTCATGGGGCAAGCATCTCTTAATAGAATAGTAAAAAAGATTTTACTATGCCACTCACCAAAATTAAATTTACTTTACAAAAAATTATCAAAAATCTCAATCGAATAGTGAGTCTTTTTTACCCACTTATCTACAGTCGTGATAAAAAACTGTTTTTAAATTTCAAAGGTTAGAATAAATAAAATAAAATAAAAGATAAGCATGAGAAGCTCAGATGTTATATGCTGAGTTTTCAACACAAAGGTGTTGAGTTCAAATTAATATCAAATTTTGCTTTTATTAATTAAAAAAAAAAGATCAAACGTATCAAAATTCAAATTTTTTAAGTGAAAACTTTTGAAATTTTCAAATGCATCAGACCTAAATCTTATTCTTATGTAAAAAAATTTGTTCGTCTTTAAATAGTCTACTTAGCGTTCACATAGTAAATGATACATTTAAACATGGTTTATAAAAAGAAAACAAAGCGACAAAATATGATTTTTCTTCCATTAAAACATTTTTTTATGCTTTTGTAGAGATGAGGAGGTATACAGCTAATATCAAATTATTTTTTGGAAATTATTCAGAAACAAAGTTATCGAAATTGTGCTCTCATAGGATTATCATTGTTTTTAAAATTTTCAAATTTTTCTATTCATAAGTTGTTAAAAATAAAAAATTTCAAATATTGAACTGAGAAACTATTTAAAAAAGTAAAATAAAATAAATCATTGCTAAATAATGCTTAAGCGCTTTTTAATATCAATTTTACAAAAGTGTCTAATTTTTAAAGTTTTTGAAAACTTTGGTTCATGTTAAGTTTCACATTGTTGTCAATTAGAAACAATGATATTCCTATGAAAAGCGAGTTTGGCCTTCGATTCAATTTTATTATAAAACAATATCGTTTGAAAATCAAATATTTTATTCTTGCAAAAAATGCTCAATATGTGGATCTTTATAATGGTAAAAAACAAAAATTGATTAATTGTGTATTAAACAAGTTATTAGTAATCGAAAAATGTATTACTTACTTTTTGAACGCCCTGTATATAGAAAAATCAATAAACAATCAGCAAACAAATGATCAATAATAATTAAAATTGATAAAACTGATAAAAATTGATCAATTAACAATGAACTTGTAGATAAAATGAATTCTAATTTATAACTCGAGCGTAATAGAGGCTTAAGAGACGAGGCAAGCTAATGTGATACAGATTTTGGTCTAACATTTTTAAAATTTTCTTATCGTATATTATTTTTTGATTTAGTAAGAATCACGTTACTTTACGCAAATTGATATAGAGGAGATCTATTTTATTTAGGTGAAGATCATATGGCGATAGCTTATTAAGCATGATTTTTGCTGTAGTGGTGAATAGCACAACGCAAAACTAAACCTTAAATCACGATAATAATTAGTAAAAAAAGGCGGACGTGATTAGAAAGGTAAAGGCGGTGATGACACATTGATTTTTGAATTTTTAACCAGAAAACCTGATGAATGAGGAGATCATTTTTCAATGATTTAAACGTAAATAATAAGTAATGAGATTTAAGCTTTAAAGTTACGAGTTCAAAGTTTTGATCTGCAAGAGCTGTCAATTAAAATATATTGAAAGCTTCAACGGGGCCATTAATTAGTATCTTTCTATCATGCTATCAGAAGTATATGACATCAGTTCTTTTTCAAAGCTAGAAAATGGTTCATTAGGACAATACTCATGTTGTTTCACAATCAGCTTTTTGATCACTCGTCTTTGAGCCATAATTCGATATCGCGACTAATGCTTTTTTCCATCTTCCGTTATAAAAATCGGACAATATTCTGCTTTTCCATCTTCATACAATTATCGATTTTCCACAAAGAGCAAAATTTGAATCTATACGATTCACATTCTTAGAGTATTTCAAAAAGTAGTAAAAACGAAATGAAATAAAAACTGCTTTTCAAAACGGTATTTGTATTCAAAACAATTGCGAAAAGTCAAGCTTTCATCAAGAGTTTTGCGATTGACTTCAATGAATTTTTAATGATTAAGCTAGTTTTTTTGCAACTTTAATCATAAAATTACAAAACAAAGTTACAATTTAGTTCCGATAATACAGGAAAAATATAAAAAAAGAAGAAATTTTCAAGGATGAAAAGATAAATTAATGTCATTTTCAGCGGCACCTTATATGTCTAGGAAAACATTTTTCAGCATTTAATACGCATTTGAGTATTTTATTTCGACGATTTTTGTGTTACGAAAAAAAATTCACTAAAATTAAAAAAGATTCAATATGGGAAAACAAATTTCAAAGCAAAAGCGCAATTATAAAATCAAGATTAAATTTAACAAAAACATCAATCTGACAGGCTAAAGACTGAACTGTATTTAATTACTATGGAATCATTATAGGCTTGTTATCCGAGAAGAAAATGTAAAAATTGTAAAAATTTTAATAAAAATTAAAAGAGAAAAGGTGAGCAATTAGCTATCAAGTGAAACATAGATACTAGCAACAAAGTGATTGCATGATAGTATAAATTTAATCAGTCTAGAGAGAAACAGCATCTTAAGAAACCAGATCTTACCATTTTTGTTTACAAATAATAAGAAGCTTTTGAAAGTAGACGTATAAACATATGATTACGATTGAAATCATATTTTTATCAGAATGAAGTAAGACGGGTCGTGATGTATCATAATCAGTCGTGACATAGTCAAGTTTGTTTTTAAAGGGTTCGGAACAAATTTGTTCATCACACAAGATTAGGTCTTTTAGGAAGGTGAAATTTAAGTAATTTTCACTCTTTATGTCATACAGTATGTAAAGATATGAATTAAAATATTTTAAAATGTAAATTTTGAAAATTGGCAAAATATAAAAGCCAATTTGATTAATGTATTACAAATATAAACATTTTTTTTCTACTTAAATGGACTAAAAATTTGATAATTATGTATAAAATTATAAGAAAACGCCCAAAAAGACAACCGCCTTATGCACGCTTGGTTACAATTTTAGGTAAATTTTGTTATATAAAGCGCGACATAACAGTGCTAAAGGCATATTCGAACTACTGTTCGCAAGTCAATTAACTATTTGCTCAAAATTCTTATCAATATGAAATGTGTTGCGATGCTCGTTGTATTAGTATCTGTAATATTCGCATTGAGTAGTGTATTTGCAGATGGTGGCCACAGTCACACATTCCGTAAGCAAGATGATTGGGGAAATTACGCTTTCGGCTACGAAATTAAAGATAAGAAAGGTGCGACAAACTTTCGCAAAGAAGACGGTGGCAAAGGCTATGCGAAAGGCGCATATGGATTGAACGACGTTGATGGTAGAATTCGATTAGTTGAGTATGTTGCGGATAAAGGAGGGTTCCGAGCGAAAATTAAAACGAACGAACCAGGCACCAGTCATTTAGACAGTGCTGCTGCTATTTACAATGGACCAGATGAACATGGACATAGTCACACCCATGTTAAATCAGGCAGCCATGATCATCATCACGATCATTGGGGACATCATGGACACCACGGACATCATTTTCATCATGATCGTCATTATGATCATGATCATTATTAAGAAATTGCTTTGGTAAAATAACATTTTTCTAATTACTTATTATTTTAAAACTAAAACTAAAAGTGAATTTAAAAGGAAACAATAAACATTTTTATAGATGAAAGTAATCTTTAACTTGCCACTGATCAAAAATTTTGAATTAAATGAGGAAATTTATGATTAGGTTTTTTAAATTGAGCATTTAATACAACTATTTATTTTTGAAAAATCCTTTATATTGTGACGACTCGAGCCTTAGAGTCACAATAATTCAGGTTCGAATGAATGCGCTAAGGATTTTATTGTTAACATCGAGATTTTATTATTTACAAAATTTCACAAATACAAAATATGCAAAAGCAACGAGAATAATGATGTGAGTGTCCATAGAGTCAAGGTGATGTGGCGTGCGGTTATGCAGAGCTCGTTGAGAGCGAAGAAAAGAGTGAAGTTGTGAGCACGAACTTAGGCAAAAAATCTCTCTTTATGCGCTTAGCGCGGTGTTTTTATGCACAAATATTACCATAGCATTGGCGATAGCCGGGTTGGTCATCTTTTATTTCCGTTACAAAGTTCGAAGTACGAAGATTTACGCGTGAACTTTTCGTACAGTGACTATTTCTGATATGAGTGGCGTTGTGGCAAACGTGCACGCCACAATATTCACATTCACTTCAAAAATACAAAATTTTTTTATCTGCTTTATTCGATGACGTCTTAACGATTTCGATCGATTTTAGCGCATAGTGAAAATCGCTGCCATCGTTTGTTTCGACGAGAAAGAAATCGAGAAGATTAATCATAGAGATGTGATTTTTCGGTAGTTAAAAATTGCAAAATCGGTCGGGAATCGGCAGTTAAAATAAGTAAAATCGGAAGATAAATCGGCAGTTATTCAATTAGATTTATAAAAAATTTGTTATAAACAATTTTTCAGTATTATCATTAGTGAGTTTATGGAGAAATTTTGAAAGTATTACTTTGTACATTGAAAACGATCTTTGAAACTGATACGAAAGGTGCAAATTTTGTTTTAAAATTGAAATCGAAGCTTTGCTTCTTGAATGATCGCACGACATTGTCGCAGTGTTGACAGAGTGAAGTTGCAACGAAATGAACAAGAAAAGAATTTAGAACTCGATTTTCCTTCCTCTTGTTTCTCAATGACTCCTTTTTATAAATTGTGTTTATGCTTAATCATTTGAAAATTTTAATTTTTCATTTATAGATGAACTAACTCAATCGCAGTTTCATCATCCTACTTTTTAAAGCGTTTAAATGAATATTCGATTCAACAAAGTCTTTATTTTGAAAATGTTTTACTCTGTCGTTTGCTTTTTTCAATTTAACTTTTGATCACATCGACCACGCGACAGCTCTTCTTTGCTTTGCGAATGAAAGGATATAACAAATATTTAATGGTGTTTAAAACTTAAATTTAATACAAAATTATTTTAGTATATTTTCATATTTCACTTTGATACTTAACTACTTTGATAGTGTTGAGAAATTATAGTCATCTTAAAAAGTTTGTTTTTAAAAGAAAAATAATTTTCTAAAATCTGAAATCTTTAGATAGTATTTTATAAAGTTTGGCAAAATTCGCACTTCATCCATGTAATAACTTCTAATTTTCCTTCTATGATTCAATAAAATTGATCTTTTTATTGCTTACCTATGATTTTTTAAGAATGTTAGAGCTAAGCACGTAGTGAACGAATTTTCGTTCTCTTTTGAATTTTTTTTTTCTGATATGATTTGGATGATTCTATTTTTATAAATTTATGACATCAGACACTCTACTTTTCTCTTGCGTAAGTAATTTTTGTTATTTTTCTCTTACAAAATATTTTTATCACGTTTTTCATTCAAACTGAATGCACTTATTTCATCAAGCATATTAAATCACGCAATCAAATACTGAAGAAATAAAAACTTTCTATTTGAAACGCATTTACATGAAAACAATATCAAGCTTCACGAAATTGATTGTGTTTAAATTCTGACAACATATCTCTCACTATATAATTTTTTTTTGTTTATGTAAAAATGTGCTCAAAACTAAATCATTCGTTACTAACAGTTGTAAGTTTCTATTTCTATTCCTTTTTCGCTTTACCATAAAACAAATTTACCAAATCTTAAAACTTTCAAAAAAGGTACGAACAACTGTAACGAACAAAATTATGGAATTTTTCAAATAAAACTTTTCACTATTTATGTGCAAGCTTTTCTCTAAGTGTTTTGGAACAAATATTAAAAGATCGAGAAATCATTTAAAAAATTATGATATGATTGAGGTAAAGTACAACTTGGTTAAAAGAAAGCTTTAGCCCATCATTTTGAGGTAAGAATAAGTAATTAACTCATTACACTCTGTTCATTTAAAGAGCTTCACTTCGTAAATAGTAAAGTAGTAGCCTTTATTTTTAAATGCAAACAGTGGACTTAACAAAAGATGTTAAAATCGTTTTTAATTTATTTAATATTCGTTGAATTAATCTTATTTTAGAAATTTGACAAATTTTTAAAATTCAATATGACATTTGTTTAATTTATTTAAATTTTATTTGAACAAGATAAATTAATTCAGAATTTTCTTATTTTCTACTTTGCAGGAAATGAATTCATTACCAAATTCATGGTTTTCACAGTCAAGAATTTGAATTTTTATCCACTTACAAAAATCGATGGTATCACGAAAAAATTCAAGAGCAAGATAAGATAAAATGTTTGATTCCACTGTTAATATTAGAGCTACTTATTCAAAAGTTAAGTGTACATCTAGTAAACAATTACAATTGTATTTACAATTGTATTTTTAATTTCTAATTATAGAGACAATATTATGTATTCCAAAAGAACCCATCAAGCAAATTAACAGGAATTATCGGAGAGAAGCTTAATGAGTTTTGTTTAGCAGATAAATTCAAGTATGAAACGAAGCTTAATCCCATGATCTAATAAAAATTCTCAATTTCAGCGTAACTTTCGTTGAACCAAAAAAATCGGTACCTGAAGTTGTTAATAAAATGTTACAAAATAATGTAATTTCTCTTAATTTTTAAATGTTATGACTTTTTAATAATTTTTTCAATAGGAAGTTGACATTTTTTGCTACCCAACTAGAATGAATTATTTTCATGAATTGCCTATCAGTCCGATCACAAACGCTAGAGAAGGAGTCATCACTTCAATTGTTCATCCTTCTTTCAAATATCTTAATATCGCTGATTGCACATTCAAGACATTTCCGACAAATGTGTGGATATTAATTTTGGTCTCATATTTTCTACTTTGCAGTATTGACGAAATTTCTCACAAAATTCACTATTCTGTGATCACTTCACATTTTCAAAAATTAAAAAAATTTTTTAATTTTCTCAAACTATTATTTGTTTCCTGCATGACAATAGTATTTATCTCGTCAATTAATTCTGATTTAGTGGAAAGAGAGTGCACTGATTTCGTTGATTCTGTAGAAGATTTGGCCAGAGTTTCGTGGAAGGAACCGTTGTGGCTCAATATTGGTGCTTTGACGTATGTATTTATGCAAAAACAATCGAAGTCATTCGAGATGATCAAGAGAAGAGCAAATAAAAACTCTATTTTTGGCTGGACTGATTCAGAAAAAATCAAACAATTAGTAAATAAATCTGATTCAATTGCATTCATTGGCGAATATATCACAGCAAAAGTAGTCAATGGCTATGTTTGTGCGTTAAAGAAAAACGCTGCTGTTAAACCAAAAATTTGGATAGCTCGAAAACCTTTCGGTCAAATTTTAACCTCATTTATTTATAGTAAAAATATCTCTTCGTTTTTGCGAAGTAAATTCGACGCTCGGTAATTCTTAAAATAATGTTGTGTTTTCAATTTTTTCTCAATGTTTCCTGTTAGCATAATGAAGCTGGCAGAATCTGGAGCGATGAATTTCTTATATAACTTTGGTTGGAAAAATTCACAACTAGATACGCGTTGTGAGAAGCAAGAAATCGATGACATTTTTGAAGATCTAAAATACAATGATTACGTTAGTTTTTTGCATGCTTCGCCTCTGTTAATCTTTTTTGTCTTGATGAATTTGATTGCTATGGTGATATTCATGTTCGAAAGACGAAATTAAAAAAAAAAAACCAAAATGAATATTCAAGAAGAAATTGTAAGAAAATAAACTTCAATTGTGAAAAAAATTTCTCAAAATCTTATTTCATTTTAAAAATGCTTTTGTCATACTCTGCTGACCTAATTTGCTGTTTAAATTTGCCTTTTTCTAACCTCCTAATTGAATAAAAAAATTTGTTTTATTCAATTAAAACAAAAAATTGTTTTTATTATTTACAAATTAAAAAGACAAAACAGAGTTAAGAGAACAAACAGTTTATTTAGATTATTTACAATTGAAATGAGCTTTAAAATAATTTACAATTGAAATGAGCTTTAAAATAAGTTTGAAAAACGAAGTTTGAGATTATATTTTGTTTTCGAAGTCGAAGCTATTGGAAATGTCAGCGAGTTCCATTTTTTAAAACTGCCAGGTTTGCCAGGTTCAGTTCGATTATCTTTTCTACACAAAACAGTTTGCTTACTTATCAAACTCCATTCCGTGCCACCAGTTTGAATATGCGATGTTGACTTGGCTAAAACTAAATCTTTAACGTGAAAATTGATGAGTTTAGTATTGGCTTGTTGCCATTTTTTGTATCTTTCAATTGTTTCTACCAAACAATGGCTCTTCTTAACTTTGCAGACGAACGGATGTTTGAGCAGTTCTTCTGCAGTCGGTCTGTTTTCAACGCTCTTAACTAAACACGCGCTGACAAAACTTCTGAGCTTAGCGCTGAATTTTCCACTCAGTTGAGGAGGATCGTTTCGGGTTATTTTCAACAGCACTTGATCTTCATGAAAGTTTATATATGGAGGTTTGCGTTTTGCCATCTCAATAGCAGTTATTCCGAGGCTCCAAATGTCAACTTTTATATCATGCGGCATTCCGCTCAGAACTTCAGGTGCCGCCCAATGCAGAGTGCCCGCACAAGTGTTTAATTTATCAGTAGCGCTCGTTAACTGGTATGCGAGCCCAAAATCAGCGAGTTTCACGTGTCCGAATTCTGAAACCAATACATTCTCAGCTTTGATATCGCGATGAACTATGCGATTTCTGTGCAAGTAAACAAGCGCTTTGAGTGTGCCGCGCAATACAATAGCAATTTGTGCTTCGTTCAACCGACCTGCTTTCATGATTCCAAATACCGATCCTCCTCCAACGTATTCCATGATTATCCATAATTTGCAACCGACTAAATAAGAGCCATAGTATTTCGTGATGTACTCGCTACTACATTGCGAGAGAAGCAAAACTTCGCGGCGGGTGAATTCGTGCAAATCTTCGCGGGCACTCTCCAAATCGATGATCTTCACCGCCATGTGCTTACCAGTTTTCGTGTCCAGCGCTCTGTAAACATGTCCAAATGAGCCTCCGCCAAGACGATCTCTTTCGCTGAACGAAAGTTGTTGCTTTTCTACAACTTGATGGTTTTCGCCATGACCTGTGGGTGATTTTTAGAGTAAGAATTGATCTACACTATTTGAACTTACCTTTCCGCTTCTTCGAGTTCTTGAAATAGGAACGCAATTTATTGAAAAGCTTTTTAAAGCACTTCATGTCGTGATTCTTTTAAAAATCGCAGAGAAAATGAATAATCGTATTGATTTATTATGCCTCCTTTTAAAGTAAAGAAGAATTGAATAAATTTATTAAGAAATGCGTATCTAACAATATGCTTATACATGAAAACTTATTGTTGGATAAACCCTTTATTAATCAATCTATTAAATTAAGAAAGTGAAGTTTTCATATGACTGCTTCGAGAGAATTCTTGTGCTATGTTTCTACTTCCTCTTTAAAATTGTCAATGCTATCGAAATTGTTAGTGAATTAAGCATAATTAATAAAAAGTACAATATTACAATTATCTTAAAACCAAAATGTTGCGAATAAAGTTTCATTGTATCAATAATAGCAAGTTCGTTTCAACTAATTTGTTTGCAAATGACAATTTAAATAAAAATAACCGAAAATGAGGCGAAGGCAAAGAAAAAACGAAATAAACCGAAATTGCCTAAAGTATTCGCTGACAATGCCTTTTATTGGTAGCTAACGAATGTTAATTAGCAAATTTTTGCTACTTTTTGGGAAATGAAGCAATTAAAAATAAATATCAGAGATAGTGATGCAATAAAAAATATTTAAAGTATGTTGTAGTGAAGTATTGAACAGATTTTAAAAATTGGTCACTAGTGCATATACAGATTGATTATAAAACAGATTGATTATAATATTGAACAGATTGATTATAAAAAATCACAGGCAGGTAAACGAGAAAAGGATCAGCAAGTAATGGCAAAGAAGAAAGTTATCTTCAAAAATCGTCTTGGTTTAAGTTCTCTTGACATCGTTTCCAAAGCGGTGAAGCAAAAGGTAGAAGCAAACGCAGAAAGATGTTGCGGTCAAGATTATAGACTTAGATAGAGTTCGTAAAGATCTTCGTGACTTCACAAGCAAGCTCAATGACTATTTAGCGCGTACTAAATTGTGGAAAACCATTTAAAATGCAAATATTGTAATATAAAATATATTCATAAAAGAAAGATTTTACATGTATATAAGGCTGTCTAACGCCTTGTCATGTATGTATATGCATGTAAAATAGATATACAATGTTTAAAAGAAAATTTTGACAAGAAAAGAAAAATTTGAACTCCTTTAACTCGAGCGAAATTTGATTTTTTTAAAGTTTAACACTTTTATCATATTTTTACACAAAAAACTCTTTAAATGCTTAATTTTATCTTCATCAGATTGAAACCATTTAGTTACTTTTCTTGTAAACATTTTATTCACAACTCCGAGTTTTTTTATTTTTCACTAATTTTGAGTATATTTTGTTAAAATCAATATTTTATTCTTTCAAAATAAATTAGATATTTGTGATAATACAATTAATGTACTTTGAAATATAAAAGTTGTAATATAAAAATACTTCTTCGAATTAAATGAATTATTCATTCCTTTTTGGTTTTATCAAAAAATTGCTTTCAAAATTATGTTTTTCATTCTTTTGAAAAATATGTTTTCCTTTTAAATATTCGTATGAATGAATAAAACGATATTCTTAGAAAAAAACATATCGTTTTCTATTCAAAAGCAAAATTGAATACGTTTTGAATAACAAGAAAACGAGATAAGGTTTGAATTACTTCAGCCAACATTTATCTGAAAATCTAAATATCAGACAATGATTTTAGCAAAAAAAAAAATGGTTTCATTATTATTCTTAGCGCTAAATTATATTGAAAAATGCGATTTTTTATTACCTCTCTGTATAAATACTTGAAACAATATTTTCATAAAATCAATTTTGCTTTCATTCTTCTTAAAATCTAGAGCGAAATTTCAATAGATATTTCTAGTCATTTCAAGAAAATAAGAAACAGAAACACTTAAATGTTAACATTTTATTCCTTCAAAATAATTGAGATTTTTATAATAAATTGAGCTCTTTAAAGAGAAAAAGGTAAGTGAATTTTATATAAAAAATTTCTTTATAATAAAATTAAGATGATAACATAAGTTATTTAATCGTTATTTCCAAAAAATCGATTCAAACTTCTTCACTGTTTTCGAACGTAACCGTGCACTAACAAAAAGATTGCTAGACTAAGAATACTAAATGTGAATACGGAACTAAACAAGCATATGGTTTTTAAGAAAATAGCCAAAGTTAAAAATGCATAGTGTCTTATTTTTAGCTGCAATCACGAGATATTTCAGGTGAAAGATAAGATAAGACATTAATATTAACAAAAATATTAGATAGTTAAATTTAATATTAAATAGATAATTATATATTATAGAAATAAATTTTTATATTAATTAACATAGATTATATTTTATATAATTATACTATTAACATAGATATTTATATATTAACATATTAAGTTAAGATATTGATATATTAAATAACATCGAATAACGCTGTTTTTTATATTACATCGTTGTATAAGCGCATGAAAAGAAATTATCATGCATTCAACATTTCATTTGTTTTCATTAATTTTTTTAGTCAAGAGCAAAGCTTTGAAAGTCATTTCAAGTTCAAAAAAAAACACAAAGAAATTTCATGAGTGTCAACATGTTCGTGAAACACAGAGAACTACCCAACATAAAGGTAAGTGGACTTCAAATTAACGAATTTCTTAAATTCTTTAAATAAAAATAATAACCTCATAAATTCGAGTTTATTTCTAATTAGACAAAAAAGTATTTAGTTGTTATTTACAAAAGATAAATAAAAATTTGTTATTTAGAAAAATAAAATGTTGAGCCGAAATCGAAGATTTCATTTGAAAAGCGATGAATTATATGTTTCTCCGCAACGCAGTTACTTAAAAAAATCAAAATTCGTCAGAATGCGTTTTGAGAATCAGAAAAACCAAATTATGGATGGTCGAAAAGTGTCGTTTTACATAACAATTGTAATAACGACGCTTTTAGGAGCTCTGCAAATGTGGCCGGTTACAAAACAATATTTCGAACACGAAGTGCTCAGCATCACCAAATTCGAGAAAATTGAAGAGTTCAATATGCCTGATGTAACCATTCTCACTCGTTGGGCTTATCTAATAAACTCTTCGATGTTACAAGAAAAATTTCCCAACATTTATACCAAAATAATGATCAAATGTAGCTTCATAAGCCCAAACATAAGCATAGATAATTGCAGAAGAACAAAGTATGGCTTTGAAGCAGTAATGATTGAGATTTCGAAACAATTGAAAATCAGTGAAACAAGCGAATTATTCGAGAAGCGAGAGTTTTTAACCGATTTGAAAATAATCTCAAACGATAACTATGAACTGTTGTCATTTGAAGAATCAATGAAACTTTGCAAAGTGAAAAAGTTTCTAATTGGTGATTACGTTGCCTTTACAATTTCTTGTTCCAACAACGGCAGTTACCTTATAAAGTCAAAATACTTGTATCTTAATTGCAAAGGTGGTTTTATTTTGAAGGGAACCATAAACCAAAACCACGCATCAAATTCTGCCTTTTTTATGGTGCATTCTTCAGGAACTCTGCCATTCTTGAAAAGTACCTCGTATTATTATGCAGTTTTCGAAAACAAAGCTTTAATCTTTCAGTTCCGTCGTCATTCAATCAAATCTTTACCTCACCCATATTCTTCAAATTGTAAAGATTATAGAAAATTAGGCTTTGAATCTCGTTTTCACAAAATTGAAAGCTGTAAAAGTGAGAAGTTTATGCAAGAGTTTGGATTTGTTAGTCGATACGATGTTTTATCATTAAAAACGAACGCATACTTTACGCAAAAACTCTGTTATGATTTCAAACGCTACAAAATGATCGAAAATCGATTGAAACAAATCCTCGATGAATGTGAAAACGAAGCGAAGCAAACAGATTGTTTTGAAGAAAATTACAGAATAATTGAAAGCGGTGTTGATATTGTTCCAGGAAGCAAAATCTTCTATTTGATTGCATCGAATAGCATTAACCTACAAACTATTTATGAATGCAAATTTGGTTTGCTCGATTACCTTATCTATGTCGGAAGTATGTTGAGCTTTTGGTATGG
>NCKU01002577.1:0-18508 GCA_003675995.1 Dinothrombium tinctorium | reverse complement strand
ACTTAATTATTACAAAAAAAGTGTAAACAAAATGAAATTTCACAAAAACATTTTTCAGATATTCCCACAATTAGCGTAATTAAAAATTTTGCGCCAAAATAACACATTCGGACAAAAACCCGCATTTCTTAAAATGGTGTTGAATAAAGAACAACGTGTTTTTGTGGTAAAAAATTTTACAAGTTTGAAAGCTTAGAATCAGTGCGTAAAAAGTTCAAAAATTACCGGACATGGGCTTCAGTAAACCCGCATTTGAGAATGGAGGTGCCTTTGCATTCGGCAAAAGTGGGAATATGGTGCGCATTACCTCATAAAAAAGTAATTGGGCCCATATTCTTTACGGAAATAACCGCACTACGATGCAAAGAAATTTTTCGCGGGTATTCAGAAAAATTGCCAATTTTCACCCATCAAAAATCTTTTTTCAACAAAACAGAGCCTCGCCCATAGATCTCGTGAAATACGAGACTTTCTTAAACAAACTTTCGGAAATAAATAGGACTAGGTTTTGATATCAATTAGCCACTCCGCTCCCCGGATTTAACTCCTCTTGATTTTTTCTTGTGAATTTTTTTAAAAAATCGAGTGTTTAGGAATAACCCCCAAGACTCTCGAAGATTTGCGGAGCAAAATTGTGAAAAACAAATAACATTTCTTCAGAAACTCTTGAAAATGTATTCAAAAGTCGTTATCGACGGGTAATTCTCTGTAAGGCCGAAAACTGGTCGCATTTCGAGCACCTTTTGTAAACACATTCTTTACTGAGAAAGGTTTCATTATTCATAATCAGTAAAGTAATTAATCTTTTCTTTATAAAGTATTTTTGTGTTAAAATCGTAGTGTTTTATAAAATACACTCTGTATTCAAATTTTTTATTTAAAAGTTCACTTTATGAACGTTGCGCATCAAATCTAAAGCACTTGTTCGCCTGAATTCGGCTTCCACCAAATTTGCAAAAAATTCAATAGATTTAATTAAATAACAATTGAATGAATTTATTCCGAAAGGGCCTGTCCAACAATGCATAAACATTATTAGAAAGGTGTTGGTTGTTGCCATCGCACTTCACATATTGAAATTATTTAAGTTTTTACTTTTACAATGGCACCGTTGCAGTTTAAAACTTTGACAACGTTTCGCCGACTATCTGTTGGGCCTCGTCAGGTCAACTTCTCTTTTGAAAATGACCATTTTGTGTAGCTACCTGAAGAGGCCCAACAGATAGTTGGCGAATCGTTGTCAAAGTTTTAAACTGCAAAACGGTGCCATTGTAAAAGTAAAAACTTAAATAATTTCAATTCTTAGAAAGGCCCTTTCGGAATAAATTCATTTAATTATTAAATACATTTTCTTTAAAAATTTAATCAAAAATAGTTTCAAAGCTGTCAACCAACCAAATCGATCTTAAATCAAGTTTATATTGATTCAAGATGGTTTAAAGATTCAAAAACTAAAGTTTTTTAATAATCAAAAGAAAATAGTGATTGGTGGAAACTAATTTTTTTAATGCTTAACTTTATTTCGTTAACTTTTTTCATCTTGATTGATTGTTTTAAATGAATCTAAGTTTTAAACAAATTGATTCGTATAAGGTTTACATTTTATTGCGTCTTAGATAAATAGTATCTTCATATTAGACTTTGGCTGAAGTTTTTTGGACGGGAATCAATACGCATCAAAGTCCATAAAATAAGATCTACTAAGTCGTAAACTGTATAAGAAAAAATGAGTGTCACGCCTATGAAGATGCGATTTAAAGAATATTTACGTAGAAGTTTGATTAAAAACAAGAATAAGCTTTTGGACCTAAATTGTCTTCTTCTCTAATTTGAGAATATGTACAGGATGTAATTTTCGAGATGTCCACTGTATTTTCTTAATACTCTTAAAAAACTCAATCAAAACGATTGAAAATTCACACGATTGTTTAGTAATTTTGGCCAAACAATATAGTCATAAAATAGAAAAATCGATTCACAGAGCCAAAAATGACCGTTTTAACCTACAGATGCATTTCTTAGTAAGTTTATATAAAAAATTAAAAATGTAAATTAAGCTCTAACTTCTTTTGATAAAAAATGAGAAAGACTTAACATATCTTCACGCTAAACGTAAAAAGATTGGTAGAAAATTTGAATAAGGCACTGTTTGTAACTTCCGCGAAACACAAAAAACCGCTAAATACTGATGTAGAACCTCGACAAAATTTAGTGGATTTTCATCAGTCCATCAAAGAAGTGACAAGGAAGAAGAAAATTTAAATAAAAAGCAAAAATAATGATTTTTGGTCGAACGGCAAAAAAATCTGGACTCAGTCCGCATAAAATTGCTCGATTTTACAACTTTTTGAGCCGGGGTTTTAACGGCTGAGTTGAATTTTGCACCTATCATTATTCATTTATCAACCGGCATCAATCGACAGAAAAATTTTTCATTGTTGAAGCATTGACCGGTTATGAATAAAACCCGTTGTGAAAATTACCTTGTGAAATGAGCAGGTAGAAGGTCCATTTAAAAAGGAAATGATTGGCGCTTGACGTACGTTTGATTTTTAAAATATAACTAGTCTTACTTTCTTCACGGACAATGGAACCGCGCTTGTGTATTTAAGCATTTAAACACGTATTCTCCTAAAATTCTGCGGAATTGACCGAAAGTTTAATTTTTTTTCGGTTGGATTTTGTTCCTGTCCATAGGCAAGAAATAATTCGCTAGGGGAAAGAATTTATCGAACTGGTTATCAGAAAAGGAATTAATGTTAATTTGACAGTCCAGAGTGCGGATTTGACTGCACCGAATTTCTATTTTTGAAGGGAGATAAAATTTTTCTTTAAATTCTGGAAGGTATAGGTTAATAAAGATCTAAAAATAATAAATGACCGCTTGAATAATGAATTTCGTTTGAAAACATTCAAAATATAGCGGAAAAGTATGCCTTCTCGGATGATTCAACTGGATGTTAAAGAAATCGACATTTTTAAAACTAATGATGTCAAAGTGGTTGGCCGATATTGAATTCTCTTAAGATTGCAATGATAAATTGTTAGGGTTTCATTTAGAGAAGTTGTAAAAGAAAAATTAGTGGACACCCCCAAGTTACACCCTGTGTATCGCTATAGGTTTGCATTCTTCACCTTATTTTGCCTTTAGTTTTGATGGTGTTCTAAACATTTTAAACACATAGATTTTATTTACAATTATTATCGACTGCATAATAGATGTGAAATTCAAAAATTAAAGTTATGAAAAGGCTCTTTAAAACTATTTGCTTACTCTTCTAATTTTATTTATCTATGAATAAACTACGCAATTTCGCCTTGTGACTTAAACGTTTAAACGAGTCATCAGAGTTATCAAAGTCAAAACAGTAAGTGGTAAGAGAATATCTTAAACCACAATATCTGTGGAGCGACGTGTAATGAAATCACGAATTAATATTTTAGGCTATACACTTGTAAATAGGTCAGAAGAGACGCTATTTATAAAAAAAGTCCTAAATGGATACAAAGTTACCATGCTGCCAGTTGTGATTGCGCTTGGAAGGAGAACAATGAAAGGTCAAATAAAACGAGGAAATCGTTAATCTGAATAGGCAACAACGTTGCGTTGTATTTCTAGGCCATTCGCTAGTAAATTAACGAAAAATCTTACACGTGAATTAAATTATTTACTTTCTACGTCGATAGTGAGAATGATTAGTTAAATTTGAAGATTCACGTGAAACGCATTTTCGTCAAACCAATTGGAAACGTTTAATTCAAGTGATATATATTTTAATTGAATCAAAACATCTTGCCATTTAAATTCAAGAGTCTGTATTGGCTAGAATTTTTCTTCTCAAAGGGGACACAGTTTGAGTGTTTGTTCATAGTGATTAGATACCAACAAAAAGTTAAAACGCTTTACTTCATCCCTTGTCTTTTTCCAACTTTCTTCTCGTGAAAGAAAATTTTCAAATTTTCAAAATGATCGAAAAGATTGTTGCGCTTCTTTTGCTATTCTCTGCATACGCTGCATGCTCTAGTTGGGAAGTTTGTAAGTAGCAAGAATTAATTTAATTTATTTTATTTTAATGTTTCTTACTAGGCAAAAAAAGAATTTCGGATTCGTATGATATCTATGTGAATATTACCGAATGCGAGAACCGCGACCGCTGTCCATTATACACTGGAGAGGTTCATACAATAAGCATTTATTTCAGTAAGTTTCAATTTTAAATTTTCCCATTGATTTTGATAAATTAGAAGAGGCAAAAAAGATTAATTTAATAATAGCTAACTCAATTTGAAATTTCCTTTAATTTAATCAAATAAATTTAATTTAATTTATAAATTAATTAAATTTAATCAAAGTGTATAAAAAATTTTATTTTGGAAATGCTGTTTAGGACCGAATGTTTCGACCAACAATTCAATTGAGAGGGTTATAATGGCACGTCTGAATCTTCTTACGAGCGGAAAGCCTTTGGAAATCAATTATGGAGTGCCGATCAATGCCTCTAGCAAGATTATTCGAGTTAGCGATGGGAAATCTATGGGTGAAGTCGGTCTAGAGCGTGGCGTACTATACAAATATGAGGATAATTTCCCTGTTCCTAGTGCTATCACCGTAAGATAACCTCTTATTTGTTATTAATTCTAACAAATTACCAATAGACTCAGTTAACGGTCAGATTCATTTTGAGGGACTTCTTGCCGGGAAGACAGCGTTGGGATCAACATCGCGGTTATATGTATTCATGCGTTGAAGTGAAAGTAGTAGTGACCGGAAGAGAAACGCTAAAAGGTGAACAACCGAAACAATCTTAAATTTTGATTTAAATCAAATAACCAGTTTTAACTCATTTTAAAAACAAGCTAATAATGTCTTAACTCGTAAAAATTTTGTCGATAATCTTACAAATCTTGGCAATCTGGTTTACTTTCCATGACATTTTTTGTAAGAATTAATGAATTAATTGCGTTTTCTTTTATTGTCAATGGTAAATGTTTTTAAAGGATCTTTGTTTTTGTGATTAAACTTTCTTTTCTTAATAACTTTTTGAGTGTTTACAACTGGTTGTTCGCTTTCTTCATCTTCATCCATAACATCGCGCCAATCGGTAACGGTTGTTCCTTTCACCATTGTTTGTAAAGTTGGAGGTACAATATATTCTGGTATATGCTTTAAATGAGGCTGATGTTTAACTGTATGAAGAGCTTTGTCATGCTGCAATAGCTTCAAGTCCTTTGGATGTTCTTTGAAAAAAGATTTTAACTTTTCCGATGATAAAAGCTCTCTTTTAATTTCTTTTATCCTTGCTTCCCTCACAGCAATAGAGGTGACTATACGAAGAGCATCTTTCGATCTGTATCTAAAAGCTTCTAGTTCTTCCATTCGAAACTGATATGGCTTGAAATTTGACCCATCTGAAAGGGCATCTTTTACTTCATTAAAATATTTTTGTTCCTTAATGCTAATAAATGACAAAGCTGTTCCTTCTGCGTCATAATTACCTCTCGCCGTACGCCCAACACGATGAATATATGCAACAACAGAAGTAGGAAAGTCAAAATTAATCACGTTAGAAACATTCTGAAAGTCAATGCCTCTTGAGACACTAAATTCGTTGTCGCGTTTACGTTTTGAACCACTTTTCTTTCTTGTACTAGGATCATTAACACAAACTTCATCACTTGCAATTAAAATGTTATATATTCCTCTATTAAATTGATCAACAACAAAACATCTTGAAGTTGCTGGAAGTTCGGAATTAAGAATACAGCTTTTAACTCCAAACTGTTCTAAAAAAAGTTTCAATTTGTAACATCTATCGACGGAATTCACAAAAATGATGCTTCTCCCCCGAATCAAGTTGAGTTTAAAGAGGGCATTAATCAGGACAAATTTGTCCTCCTCTTCACATTGAATATGATACTGAGTTAACCGATCACTATCCGGCAAATCAGGTTCTTCTAACTTCAAAATTACAGGACTTTGCAATACCAACTTTTTTAGGTCTTTTATATCAGTGTTCAAAGTGGCGGAAACTAAAAATGACTGGCATCCAGAGGATGGAACAATAGAGCTGATGAGTGTTTTTATATCTTCTTCATATCCAAAAGAAAACATAAGGTCGGCCTCATCCATCACTAAGAAGTTAAGAGTCTCTTTCACATTACCTAAAGTTCCGTCCTAAATAGGAAAAAATGTATAAGTTTTGTTCAACTTTAATACCACAAAAAGGTGATTAAAGGGCGACAACTAAAAATTTTATATTGCACTCATTCTGTCTCTACAGTCGATTGAAGATCGACAGAAAGAAAAAGGAAAGTGCAGCTTTATTCATGATGAAAAGAGCACAAACCTTGGCGAGTTTCGAAAGAGCGGACGGAGTACCGATAATTATATCTGGTTTCTCGATCAGAAGAGGCTTCAAAGGTCTGCCCTCGGCCACGTTCACGATAGTGATCCATTTCGAAGAACAGGCGTTCAGTGCGTTCGCATGTTCAAATAGTTGTTTACAAAGCTCTTTACTGGGCGATAGAATGACCGCGCGAATTGCTTGCAAACTGTCGCTGCTTTTCAACTCTAATAACTTATTTATAATTGGAATGAGAAACGCCGCACTTTTGCCGCAACCCGTTCGTCCTTTCATTAACACGTCTTTGCCTTCCATCGCCAAAACGATCGCTTTCTCCTGTATCAAAGTGGGCTCTTTCCATCCCAGTGCGTAGATAGATTTCAACACTCTGAAATCGAGTCCAAAATTTTCAAAACTAAACGTCTTTTCGTCGTCCATTTTTCAACGGACACACGTTGAGTGCGAAACGTGCGTTCGAAGTGTTCGACGCGTGCGGCGCTCGGCTCAAAGCAGCAATGTGCATCCGCTTGAAACGCGCGTTATTTGAACAGTTTGATTTGAACGCTGACCGCAGTTTCCTCTTTTTCAGCAAAAATTCAGCAAAATTCGCCTTTCACACGTTTCGCTCGCAGATAATCGCATTCAAACATTCGAAAAGTTTTCACCTTACTTTCAGTCGCTTTAATTTTTATAATTTATTTAAAGATTTTAAAACCTTTTCAAAGCTCTCGTCAAATTATTTGCCTTATTAGTTTTCAAGAGTGAAAATTTTCTTGTCATTTGAAGCAAAATCATAAATAATTCACTTGAATTTTTTGATTTCGCAATAAACAAAATGAGCGGAAAATACTTGAAGCAATTTACATACTATCGCCCATTCAATGGTCAACATTAATGTTTTCCTTTAGTTACTTAGATAGTGGACATGTATAAATACACACTCGCGAGACAACAAGAGTCAGTGATCGGCCGTAAAAGGAAAAGGGTAGTTTTCTGTGTGTCAGCGTAGTTTAGTTTGAGTACTTCATTCGAAGGTGCCATTAGTCTTCTTCTCTGTATGCTTGTTCAGCGACAGTTTGAACCGTTGGTCGGCGGCAATACCACGCTCGCAATAAGGCGCGAAAATACATAAAATGAAAGGCAATATTATTCGAAACAGCTTAACACTCGAAGGGATCGACGTAATTACGAGCAGAAAAATGATTCTTGTGTTCGAATATTAAGTATTTTTCTTACAAATGTTTACTTAAAGCGAAATAAATGTAAAAAATCGAATTATTTTGATTTTTACCAATTCTGCATTAAGCCCGATAGAGATGGTGATGCGAGATTTCTTCTTCAAGTCTTACGCTGTTTCGAATATTGATTGCCAACGCAATAATTTAGCTACAGTCGTTGGCAAAATATGTGCACAACTTTACAGGATAGCTGCCTAAATCTGTTTCAGACCAACCTCATAATAAAGTACAGTCGTAAGGTAAGAAGCATGCTTAGTTTGCCTTATGGAACTCCTGCTGGCATCTACTGTTCCAAGGGTAATGTTCACTGTTAAAACTTCTTTTCTAATGTTTACACACTAGATGTCAGCAGGAGCTCCATAAGCCAAAAACAATTTGCAATTGAATGAATTTATTCCGAAAAGGCCTATCCAATAATTCATAAAATTATTAGAATAAATTTATTTTCCTTTCGGAATAAATTCATTCAATTGTTGATAACCCCAAACTCCAAACATGTAGGAAATAAATTGAATAAAAAATTATTTACGACAAAGTAATGGTGAATTTGTTCATAATTTAATTCTGTCTTCTTATTAACAAGTCTAATTTATTTATTTTACAAGTCAAATTTAATGCTTATTCAATTGCTAAATGCTAAATTTCTTTGTAACTGTTATAAAAGTAAGCATTTGACACAAAGTACGAGAATCTTTGAAACTGTGCAGAGATCGTACAAATTAGAACTTTCGATTAGAATAATGTCACACCAAAAAATTATAAAAAATTTCACAGAATCACGCACAATCAGCAGTTTTCTTACACGCGGAAGAATTAAGATTTTAATTACTAACCACATTTATAGAAGTTTGAAAAATTGTTCTCCAAATCTGCTCAAAAATGTAAAGCTTCAGATTTTGATTCAACATTTTGTTTTGAATCATTATTCGAATGAATGTTGCTAGAAAATTTTAAATCACTTGTTTATTTAAATCTTCGAAATCATTGAAACAACGCAAAATTTGAAAATAAGCAAATAACAATAATTTAAGTTTGAATCCGGTTAACTACTTTTTCGAAATTGAATAAGTTCTAAAAAATGAAACTTGATGAAATGAAAAATTGGATAAAAAGAGTCATTACAGTTAGAAGAGCAGTTGAAATTATGAGCACTTTATCTTTTGTTGCAAGTTGTTTAAGGAAATTAATGCGTATGAAATAATTTTGGACCATTTGCAGATGACAAGAAACGAAAACTTTTTGCTGTATGCACAACACTTGAGCAATTAAAATGCGTTTTTCAAGTACATCAAAAGAGTTGATATCTTGCTGTTTGAATAATATATTTAAATCATCTTGTTTTCTAACTTCGTACTCAGTTTTATCATTTTGTATATTGCGAGTAATTGTGCCAATCTTTTTCCCTGGTGGACAGTTGATTTCTGCTACCTATAAAAATGGATATAAAAAGTTGAATTGTTAACTATTTGGAGTTTTATACGATATTTCCAAACAAAGTGAATGTTTTCCGAATGCTTAAAACATGTCTTCCGTATTGATCAACGAAACGATATTTGAAAGCGAATATTTTTCTTGATTTTTGATTGTGCGAAGTTCCTATGTAGAAAACCTTTTCCAAATTTTCGTTGTAGAGCGTAAACATATATTTTGATTTTAGCTTTTTGTCGAAAATTGCTGAAAAAAATGATCGAAAAAATAGGTGTTCTTGCATCGTTTTTTAAATGCAGAATATTACCGTCAACTATTGAAATGCTTTTGCAAATGAAGCAAGCGTTAAGCGGTACCAGAAATTCAAGTCCATCAACAAGATCAGCGATTAGATTCAGCGATGGTATAATTGGTTTCGGCATCCACGTAGAAAATTCTAAAATCATTCCTCGCCCCTCATTCTTTCCCAACTCTTTAGAATTCTTGCTCTTGTTTATTTTGGTTGAAGTAACTTTTGCTGAAATCTCACTAATGGGAATTTTAATTGTACCAATTATCATGCCAATTTTTGCAGTTTTTACAACAAAACTTACTCTTCCTTGTTACGACTCTTTTGTTCTAAATCACTCTTCATTTGCAATTTTTTTTATTCTTGGCTTTCTTCAAACAATTAACCATAACAGAACACAAGCTTGTGTTCTATATTGTTATGCAGTTCTTATTGAAAATTTTTACTTGATTTTTTGTAAAATAATTGCACATCTCCTTCAATTCAGAAATGCTATTAGACTATCAGAAATAATATGTACTCTAATTTTATTGTAAATATGACATTCAGTTGAAAAATTGTTTGCTTCATTAAGTTTTAAGTTTCTTAATCTCATTCATAAAATTATAATTTTTTCTTTTTTTGTAAACTTTGCAGTCATTTTGAAGTTTGAGAAACATGCAATGACATGATGTGAGAAGCGTGACACCTTGTTCATTATGACAGTAAACATCATTCAGCTTTTTATATCGCGCTTTAGAATGTCACTTTTTGGAAATTGAAAATCTGGATTTTAGCCACCAATAAATTGAAAAAAGCAAAAGTGTTGCTATCGCATTGGGGATAGCAGAACCGGCATTGTTCGCTGTTGTTACGAAGGGTGAGGTACGAGGACTTACGCGCGTAACTCTTCGTACTGTGATTATTACTGGCACACGCTGTGCTTTAAGGACCGTTCCCGTCTCAAACTTAAACAGAACCTGAACACATTTTCAAAAATGAAAATAAAATAAACATTGACTGCGACGCAACTCCTACTTGGTCCCCAAACAACACGTGCTCTCTCAAAACTCGCTTAAAAATGAAACGCGAAAAACGTGAGAAAATTGTCAAGTTTTACGAATTTCTAAGCCGAGAAATAAAACGAATTCCATCGAAAGAAACGACAGAAGTCACTGATCAGCTGTTTGCCGAGCAAAACAATGTTAAAGTTCCCATCATTCAGCTACCATTTCGTGTGAAAGCACTCTTCAATTTCCAGCCTCCCGAACACATTCAAATAATCGGATCGTTTTTGACGGACACATGTTTGAAACAAGATCTTACCGTCGATATATTGGTCACTATTCCGAGCACTTGTTTCCAGGAACGCGATTATCTCAATCATAAATATTTTAGGAAATGTGCTCTTTATTTAGTTAGCATCGCAATTCACTTGAAAAATGTATGCGAAAATGATGTTCAACTTCAATTTTCGTATTTTAATAACATTCAATTGAAACCTGTGTTGTTGGTTAAAACACCGAAAGTAAGCGGGTGTTGTTTTCGAATCATAACTCGCTGTGATGAAACGTGCTTTAAGCGAAGTCGCTTCGCACCAACCAAAGGAAACGTGAGATATGAATGGTTTTTTAAAAAGCAATCATTGCAAGATACTGAACAAACTTTTGCCACTCCATATTATAATTCTATCATTCTTCACGATTTGAATTTCAAGATTAACAGTGACTATTTCGTTGATCATTTAGAAAATAACGAAGAATTAAAAGAAGTTATAATAATGTTTAAAATATGGTTGAAAAATAGAAAATACCACCGCTCATTTGCCTTCATTCTCTCAATGTTTATGTTCCATTTAATCGATAACAAAAAAATCAGTCGTCAATTGAACTGTTATAGTCTTTTTCGAAACACATTGTTTCATTTTTGTAAGTTCAATATAAAATTATTCATGTTTAATTCTTTTTTTAGCTCTTTCCAGTTTAGATACCCAAGGAATTTCTCTTTCACAACAAACTCCAGTTGATCTTTCTGACTTTATAGACTCTCATGATGTGGTGTTTTTAGATGTAACTGGATTTTTCAATTTGTGTTTTGACATGCCTTTAGATGTTTATCTTGGATTAAAACATGAAGCAAAACTTACTATCGATGATTTGGATAAAAGTTCACCTGACATTTACGAAAGCATGTTAACAAAAGAAATTGTATTTAATGAGAAATTTGATGCAACTTTATTGTAAGATTTGTTTTTTCAAAATTCTTTGCTAATTTTCTTTTTCTTTGCAGGATAAAAAGCCGTGACTTTGAAAACGTCATCCACTGCATAGATGCTGAAGATCGTCTTCTTGATTTTGGTGGAGATAGCATAAAAGCTAGTTTGACACCTTTGATAAACATGCTTAATTACGGTTTGAGTCATAGATTGTTATTAATTCAGCGAGAAATGAAAACCGAAGAAATCCATTGGGAACTAACTGATGTACCACCAACGCTTTATTCTTCGAAAGAACCTGTTAAATTGGGTTTTCTTTTCAATCCCGATCACATATACGACAATGTTGATAAAGGACCATCAGCTGAGCAAGAAGAGGCCAAAGATTTCAAAGAGCTTTGGGAAGAAAAATCTGAACTTAGACGTTTCCATGATGGAACTATTTGTGAGGCTGTTTATTGGGAATCTAAAACATTATCTGAAAAACGACTTATCATACGGAATGCATTGTTTTATTTGCTAAAGAAAAAAGCTAATTTACAGCACCTTCAAATGAATAGTTTTATGATTGAACATGCTCTTTATTTAAAAAATATGAAAATTCAAGATAATCAACGATATGGAACAGGAGAAGAAGTTATGCAGAACATTATATCATCATCTGATGCATTATTGAAAAAGATTAGGACTTTAGACGGGCTTCCTTTAGATATTTCGAAATTTCAAGGAATATCACCAGCGTTTAGAGGAGCTGATGTATGATATGTATTATTTGTTTAACCAAATAACAATTTTTTTATGCAGCCCTTTCCGCCTATCGGAGGTGATCCTTCCTTTTTATCTCATCGAGATTTTAAATTAATTAAAGAAAACTTTGTATTTAACAAAGACCGACTTATTAAGCCTCCGCGACTTATTTCACCGCTTGAAGGTTTGTCCGATTCAATTTTCATTTTAATAGTACATGAATTTTTTAGTTGTTATTCACATGGAAATCACTGGTAAATGGCCAAATGATATAGGAGCTATCAAAAGATTAAAAGCAGCTTTTTATCTCGAACTTGCAAATCAGTTCAAAACTAAATACAATATCGTATCAAAGCCTCAACAGGAATTCATCGACATTTATCACGAAGGTTTTGTGTTTCGATTGATTCTAGCATGCTATAAAGAACTTGTTTTGTTGCGTTCGACAACAACCGAAGAAGGAACAGTTCGAAGAAATGAATCAAAAGAAGCCGATGACTTTGAAACGAAAATAGATACAATTCCTAAATTAACGAGCGCATTACATGGCGTTCATTTAAAATATCCCGCATATAATCTAGCTTGTAGATTGGCGAAAATATGGATTTCATCACACTTATTTACCGGTCATATTAATGAAATCACAGTGGAGTTAATCGTGGCTTATGTTTTTTGCCATCCTTTCCCATGTTCGACTCCGAAGTAATTTTTTAATATTAGTGAATTTTTGATATTTACCTTCATTTTTTATTTCTTAGTTCGCCCGTTGCAGGATTTTTAAGATTTCTCGCTTTGATTGCTACACACGATTGGAATAATGAACCACTAATAGTAAATTTGAATGACGAATTAACCACAAAACAAATAGAAGAGATAAAAGAGCAATTTCATAAAGATCGTTTCAATTACCCGCCGATGTTTGTTTCTTCGCCATATGATAAAAAAACATCACAATTCACTATCTCTTCACCTATTACTCCTGTTTTACGAAGATTGGTCGCCGTAGCAAAAGCATCCAGAAAAGCATTGAATACAGGACTCGACTCATCTGATACTCTTAATTATCAGGTTAGAACGAGAATAAAGTGTTAACAAAATAACAATATGTGATTATAGGTTATTTTTTCTCCTCCTCCTGATATCTACGATGTTATCATACATTTAAATCCGACCCAAGTGTCAAATTTCTTTTTGGCACAAAATAAAAAGCATCTGCAAAAGTTTGAAATCAAAACTCTGGGGCAAAAAACAACTGCCAATAACATGCCAATAGTTGACTTTAATCCATTAGAAAATTATTTATCTCTGCTTCAAGAAACATACAACGACATAGCCTTATTTTTTTACAACAAATACGGTGGAACTGCAGTTTATGTTATTTGGAAACCGACAGCTTTTGAAGGAAAATGTGATATTAAATCTTCAAATTTTTGTAAAGCATCAGAGATTGCAACTGCCGGCGGCTCGCCACGATGTGATGTTAACTTTGAAGCAGTTTTAGAAGATTTTGAAGTTTTGGGAAACGGAATCGTTAAGGAAGTAGAAATAAAAAGTAGATTGTGGTTAGAAAAATGATTTAATAATTTTTATACTTTCAAATTTTGTGTTAATTTTTATTATTGAAAAGTTGTAAACCTCATTTGCCAAAAAGAAAAATTAAAACTGTTAAATCTAATTGCTGTTTTATTTATTTTTAATTCCTGCGATTTGATATTAATTTTAGAGAACTTTTCAAGGTTCTAGTTTAGCCTTGTATTTGCATGGTATCCGCGTGAGTTTTTCTCTCACAAACACTCGCTGCCGCAAAGATCGATTAAAGCAAAGATATGCGTGTGATTCTTGGGATTGCGCTGTGAAATGATTGTGACCCATAAATGTATGAAAGTGAAAGAGGTTTAAGCAACGACCTATTTTAACGCTTAAATGCTCGAGTATGCTTTTACATTTCAGTCACATATGATTTATTGAATGAGTCTTACTTTAAAGGTGAAACAGAAGTGCATGTCGACAAGGAAACTTTTAAAGGAGTGCTTATTAAAACTATTATACTTATTCTGTTGCTCGGTGATTTAGAGAATGATAACAAAGGCAGAACCATGGTGAAAACGATCTATTTTTATTCATCTTATTAATGACTGTTCACCTCTATTTATTATTCTCTTATCAGGTAAACTTTCTATTATAATGTCATAATCTTTATTTTTTAAGCTTTTAGCTGTGAGAAACTGTTTTATTGATTGCATCGATCATTCAGTTTTGTGTTGTATACTTTGTATCTCTTATCTTTAAAACTTACTTTTCGACTTGTTTTAGATCGAAATTGAAATTTCACAGCACAGAAAAAAAAAATTAAGCTCATCATTTGCGATCATTACTTCCTCATCTCATGAACTTTTCGTTAGTGTTGAAATTTACATCAATTTAATGAAGTTTTCATGAGACCATTATTTAAATTTTTCATAACTGTAAATAGTTTTAATTCTTTAATCACACAAACATAATCTATAGAATCTTACAGTGTTCATAATTTACTTGTCACATTTGTTTTCCTTATTATGATTTTTTTTTCATTTATTGATACACTTAGTATAATAATCGAGCGATTAAGTGATATTAAAATTTGCTAAGTGCAAAAAGCACCGCTCAAAAAGTAAATTTTAGTTTTTTAAGCTTTTATTTTTTATTATTGATTACATATGAAGCTTTTAGTTCACATTTTATGGTGAAACATAACATCAGATGCCGAACATTTAATAAAAAATTTTATATGCATATAACATGCGTCAATAACCTTGCTACTAAGCGTTGAAATTAAATTATCATTTCCGTTACATACTGTTTTAGAAATAATCAATACGTTGAAATGGCACCTATTGTGGAGAACAACATCGGTTATTGGGGCAATGTTACTTCAACACTAGATTGGTGCGAGAAAAATTATGAAACCACATTTTATATCGCCGAGTTTTGGAATACAGTGAGCAATGTATTCATGATTATACCGCCGATATACAGCTTCATCAGTTCGCTCGCAACAGGTTATGAAGTTAGAACATTAATTTGTTACACGCTGTTGACCGCAGTTGGAATCGGCTCTTGGTTATTTCATATGACGCTTAAGTATGAAATGCAATTGTTTGACGAGTTACCAATGCTATGGGGAAGTTTATTTCTCGTTTTTGTTCTCGCAACAATTGCATTTCCTTATTTAGAGGACAATTTAACTTTCAAAATGGGCCTTTTTGTTTATGGCATCATCGCAACCACCATATACTTGACGCTCAAACATCCGCTGCTTTTTCAATTCAGCTACGGCCTTCTTGTCGCTTTCATTCTCTACTTGAATATTTACGTTTCGCGTTTTAAACGATGTAATGCGAAACTTTTTTACCTCTCTTCGCTTCTTTACTACACCGGATTTTTAATTTGGAACATTGACAACATATTCTGTGATTACTTGCATCGACTTAGAGAAATGATACCTCAAGTGTTGGTGCCATTCACGCAGGCTCATGCAATCTGGCATTGCTTTGCTGGCTACGGATCATACATCCACATTTACTTTTGTGCTCAGGCGAGAGCTTTGGAATTGAAAAGAAAGGTTAGGTTGAGTTGGGACTTGATAGGGCTAAAGCTTCATTATGGCGACTTAAATCACATGAAATGAAACCCAGTTTTCATATCGACTCGAAGAATTATATTGATGTATCGATTGATATTTTCGATGTATTCGTTCAAAACTTTATATTGAAACAAATTAGGATTACAATTTAAAATTTAATTTTTGAAATCGCACTTCTTTTAAATTATGGTGGAGTATGTACTTATATGACACATTATAAATATTGTAGAAGCTGAATCATTATCTCAGAGCTTATCCTGTGCTACTCTTGACACCAAAAGTTTGTTACAGTGCTGAAAATTATTTACGCAGCAGCAAACTTTTTGTGTTGGGATTAGTACTTTTAAATGTCAAGTAATTTACGCACAAAGTGTTTTAAATAAAGTAAAGTCCAGTTTTTTCCTACAATAAAAGTTTCAAAGCAAAATTCAAATCTATTTATTGGTGGGATCGAATTTTTTTTTCGTACTAACAAAGTAAGTATTTTCGTGAACAAGTTTCCTTTTGAAATTTACGTCGAAAACCATATTTTAAATATTCAATTTCTTACTGCAACTATAAACAAAGCAAAAATCTCGTTAAAAAATCTTTCAGCTTCCTTGTTTAAGTTATAATTAAGATATTTCTTAACTAGACTTTATTTAACACTATTTAACGTGTAGATAATAGTGGCATATAGAGTTGATAAAATTCTTTTTCTCGTTTGATTTTGCAGAAAAATTCCATAAAATCATGTAAAACGCGAAGAATTCTTTACAATACATATTAAAAGGTTTTAAAGGCTATCTTCCGCAATAATTATTTTCATAATACGAAAATCACGTTAAGCTTGCTTAATGTTTATAAAATCATAGATATTGTGATAAAAGATTTTGATTCTCATTAAAAGGATTTTCAAATTTTTCCAGCTGCACTTTTGGTCCGACAGTATTTGCTCGACACTCGAGATAAGTGTTGAGCAGTAAGAATTTCTAAGTAACTAATTTGTGCAGAAGAATTTTCTTCCTGCTCCAAGTTTTGCGCAAACTTTTTTTTCTCGGCACAGTCAATTAAAGCTGCTGCACATTTGCCTGAAACATATCGACTATTTCCGAATGCATTTTGACACGTCAACATTTTTCCGGGCATACATTCGGTTGCAAAAACTTCATCCGAATAAAATACAAATCAGTAAACGCATCAAAAAATTTTATTGAAAACGTTTAAGTTTTAGTAACTTTTATTTACATTTTAAAGATGTAAAACCAAATAGATAATTATGAAGAAACCAGGCACTTGATTGTGAAATGAAAGCTGAGAGATAATCTTAACATAAAATGTAATCAATTATAAATTTGCCAAAATAAGTATGATAAACATAAAAACGGAGGCCAATGAAGATTGTTGTCATTTTCAAAGATTCGCGTAAAGGTGCTCTGGAGCTAAGAGATATTCAGATACAAGAAACAAGCTCCACTCAAAGAGATTTCAATTAAAACTAGCCACCGAACTCATAAATAAATCTCACATTTAGTTGCACCTGATTTGCACTTCTCTATAAGAAAACAGTATTTAAATTGTGCAAATTTTAATAATTAATGAAAAAAACAATTTTCATAGGAAAATTATTTTTAAAATGCTTTTTATATTTTAAAGCTAATGAACACTTTGTGACCAGTTGTTTTTCATAAAAAATTTTGGTTAGTGATAAAATTTCAATTCGCGACTTAATTTCTATTTTAATTTTCTGTTTTTTAATCGTTTTATTCAACTACAGAGTGTCTCTTATAAAACACTACGATTTTAAACTTAATTATTTCAACAAAAAAGTGTTAACAAAATGAAATTTCACAAAAACATTTTTCAGATATTTCCACGATTAGTGTAAACAAAAATTTTGCGCCAAAATAACACATTCGGACAAAAACACGCATTTCTTAAAATGGTGTTGAATAAAGAATAACGTGTTTTTGTGATAAAAAAATTTTACAAGTTTGAAAGCTTAGAATCAGTGTGTAAAGATTTCAAAAATGCTTATGGTGATGGAAACATCCGTGTCAAGACATCAGTAGCAGCTTTAATTAAAGAATTTGAAGAAACCGGCACGGTAAATAATTTGTCGCACATCCGAAAAAAGACGGTCCTAATTCCCGAAAAGGTAAGTGAAATTTAACAAAAATTTTAGAGAAGCCCGACAAAGTCTTTAAGCGGACGTGCAATCGAGTGTGGTGTCAGTAAAGCATCAATGCACAGATCGGCGCGCGAAATCGGAATAAAGCCGTACCGGATTAGCGCGGTTCAAGAGCTAGAATCTGAAGACCGGCAAAAAGAGTTCATTTTTGTGATTGGTATTTATCATTTCGCTAAAGGGAACCAGATACAGAAATCTTATTCTCAGATGAAGCTTGGTTTCATCTTTGCGGGTACGTGAGCTCTGAAATTACCGGACATGGGCTTCGGAAAACCCACATTTGAGAATGGAGGTGCCTTTGCATTCGGCAAAAGTGTGAATATGGTGCGCATTACCTCATAAAAAGTAATCGGGCCCATATTCTTTACGGCCCAATTAACATCCGCACTGCGATGCAAAGAAATTTTGCGCGGGTATTCAGAAAAATTCCCAATTTTCACCAATCAAAAATCTTTTTTCAACAAAACAGAACCCCT
>NCKU01002576.1:0-18513 GCA_003675995.1 Dinothrombium tinctorium | reverse complement strand
CGAATCCTGTTAATTACGGCAAACCATTCGAATTGTCTTGTGTCGAGGCGATCGCAGCCACTATGCATATTGTAGGCTTTACTGAACTTTCGATCGCTTATTTAAGCAAATTCAAATGGGGAAAAAATTTTGTCGAACTTAATCAAGATTTGTTTGAAAATTATCAAAAGTGTGAAAACTCACAGCAAATCAGTGATTTTCAAAAGCAACACTTGGAAATGCTCGAAAATGAATCATTGAGTTTGAAGAACAGGACAACCGATTTACCGCCGTCAGAAAGTGAATCAGATTCAGAATAAATTTTAAACCTTATCTCTCGTGTTCAAATTCTTTTGTGAATAAACTATAAATTAAAGTTGTGATCAACAAAATAAAATTGTATATACATTCGTTTTCTTAAGTTTACCATTAAACCGTTGAGCGTTTTGAATTATTTGAATTTCGATGAATTTTGCAATTTTATTTTCAGAGAAATGCTAAACCTACCTATCAAAATAATTTTTTTTGAAAGCGTTTTATATTTTAACTTTTTAAAATAGCTTTAAAAAACCCACTCCAATCTACATTTACCTTCTTAGCTTGATCAATTGACTAAATATGTTTTTATTTTGCTTTGTATTATTAGATTTTTTAAGTAATTCAAACTATTTAGATCATTTAAAAACTAAAAATCTAACTTTTCTTCAGCTTTCGCTCTCTCGGCTAATTTTCCATTTCTATTGGACTTTTCATTCGATTTTGTACTCACGCTCTTAGATCGCCTTTTACTTCGAACATAATAAGTATCCCACATGAAGAATATTACAACAATAAGTAGTGTAACTGCAAACACGGAAAATACGAAAACGACGACCTTAGAACGACAAGCAAACAGTTCTGTTAATCTGAATTGTCCAATCTAAAAAATGATAAATTATTATGAATATCCAAAAGTGAAAATTTTTACTTTCTCGAATGTATCACCACTTTTGGTAACAACCAAATTTACTTTATTCGCATAAATCGAATAAATCGTATTCGGCGGTTCCCACATAATTTCCAAATCTGTAATGTAGCCCATATAATTCTTTTCAAGTCTGCAATTTGCTGTTATCCTAAATTGGTTGTCGTGAAGATTCTTGAAGTCACTAATTAACTTGTAATTAAATCTGTTTGCAAAAAATTCAAATGCTTCGCAAAAGTAAATCGATCCATTCACGGCTAATCCTATTCGATATTTATTTACGCTTGAATTTGATTTCAGCAATTCGACTGCCATCCCGCTGTACGAATAGTTTTCTTTCATTGGGAACTTTATAATTCCTTTGCGGATCAAATTCTCCGAATATGTTACATACTCTGTTCTACTCTTGTACATCCAATAGCGATGATCCTGAAAATTGTATTTTTGATATTCTTAGTTTAAATTACAAAATTTATTTGCTTACTTTGTAAAATATAATTTCTTTATCTAGAAAAGTACTATTGTTTATGTTCTGTTTAATCGCGGAGACACCGTCAATCGGTACACTCACATCGGGCCAAATATTATTTATTCTTCCACCTTCCGTCAGATTCTTATCCATAAAATCGAAATAAAAGAAGTATTGATCAACGAACAGAATCACTGTCGAAAATTTTCGCGCTTTCGAAGACCAGAGAATTCCATTGATTTTAACATTTTCACAGACCTCAAACTGTGATTAAATAAACTCGAAATTATTCCATTTCAAGTGCTTTACCAATTCTCACCTTTGTTTCACAAATCGTGTATAAGAAAAGTAAAAGAAAAAGCGAAAAATGCTGAACCATTTCAATTGTTTAAAAATCATTAGAAAAATAATGCAATGTTCCAAATGATCCAACAATGAGATCGTAAGAGAAACATGAGAAAAAAGAGTGCGACAATGGCACGTCTGAAAGTTAATGGATAATCAAGATAGACAGTTAATTAACAAAAAAATTTCGTAGTACATAGCAATTTTGAATGTTTTTGCTGCAATTGCTGAAATTTGTCATTACCTTTTCTCCAAACATCTTTTAACATCTTTAATTTTGAGTAAATTAAATAAAAGAGCGAAATTTGGCAATTAAAAAGCAGCAAGTTCTTTGCAATTTCCTTTGCCCATATCTTTAAGCTAAAATCAATTAATAATTTACCTCTTTTACATAATGGTTGTATCACGATGAATGAGTAAGGAAATCTTACTTATGATACATATTAAAAGAATAGATTTTCAAAAGAATTCTTTTAATTTACTGTTAATTCAACGAGTCTCTGTACAAAAAAAAAATTAAATAAATTAAAAATAAACACAAAATGAACACAAAAAGTTCACATTTGCTTTACTACATCATTGTCAAAATTAGTTGTAAATTGTTTTCCATATTTCTTCGACAATTCTTCGACAAATTCTGCTTTGATTATTTTTAAACACCTATAAAGTGCATAGTGAATTGAAGAAAATGCAATATCTTAAAATTGGTACTTACTTTCGATAATTATTAGTAGATCTAAATTTGGCGATGTCGAAACTAGGCGCGTGTGGCATGTGGATAATAAATGCATTTGGCAAAACAATGAATTGGTAATCAAGTGCGTGAAGCTCCATAATATGCGATACTTTGTTCCAACCAAAGCCAACAAAACGAGTATCGTATTCGACCACATCTCGTTTTACAACAATATAAGGCTCGAAATCTGGTTCCCAGGTGATACGATACGGCGTGGTTGCTGTGCGCCACTTTTGATAGTTTGTTGGGGCATGTCCCTGAGCCCAAACGTGATATCGAAACGTGAACAGGGTACCCATGTCTAACTGCGACAGCAACTCGGCTTTCGTTTTCGGGAAACTAATTCGATATCGTTGAGTCTCAAATGCAGGCACTATCAATGCCTTTTTTGAGCTTGATTCTAAACCCATGGCATTAACGGATCGTTTTAGATAATCGTACAAACTAAACATCGGCAAAAAATCGACATCGGTAAGAAAAACAAATGGCGTCGTCACTTGTCCCAAAGCTACATTTCTTAGATGATTAATTGGATAAAAGTCGCCTTCTTTGTAAACAATGTGATAACCGATGTTTTTCCTTTCTCTCAATTTTTCAGAATCCATTACATATCCAAAAAACTGCTGCACTTCAGAATCTGATAAGTATAACGCCAGACTAACAGGACCTTCCCAATGTTTGCAGAGCGCTTCAACCATTTGTAGTCTTTAAAACAAATGCCATTAGTTCAGAATTCATAAAAACCATACAAACCTATCCATTGAAAGCTGCGCTACCAAAGTGACATCATTTCCTTCAGGACTTGGTTCATACTCATAATCAATATAATAAAGATGGGTCCGGTGCTGTAAAACTCGAGTTCGACGAAAATCATAGCATATATCATCTTCATCGAGCGAATTAATTAATGCTTGTTTTTGATTGATTAATGAAAAGCTGTGATTTGTGCAACCGATGAGTTCACGCCGAAGCAAATTTCCATCGTATTCGAGAAAAGTTAGATATAAATTTCGAAAAAATTCTAAATGCTTATTTTTTACTTTTAATTTTTTCGGAGAATTCCAATGAATTACTTTCAAATCTTGAACTTCAGTGTAACAAAGACGCTCGGAAAGAGTATTATCACTTAACTGTACATTCCATTGACAAGGCAGTTTGTAAACTAAGTAAGGATGATGTTTAATGACCGCATTAAAGATATCTTGATCTGCTAATGAGGTCGAAAGCATCGATAGCAACTCTTTTTCGGCAACCATTTTCCAAACTTGTGACCAATTAAAGTCACGTAGTTTTTTTAATCGCAACAGCATAACACCAGTATTAAAACCTCTTCCTAGGGCTGGCCACGGTCGGTGATTTTTCCACAGTTTCCCGAGATACCAATCACTCTGATTTTCAACCAGTCCAAGAGCTTTATCGGCCATCTTCGAAAATAGTTTCCACAATTGAGCGATATCAGTTGCAAATGTGATGTCGGTGTCGAGTACTATCACTTTGTCGATAGTGTCTGGTAGTGCTTTTGGTAGGACTAGTTTCATTAAGCCATAAACACCGGAATAATGTTTGTTCGGAATCCATGAGACATCCGATTGGAGGTTATCGGCTAAATAAAAGCTTACTTCAATACCGGGTATTGCCCAAGTCCGGAATAACATCTGAAGAATCAGCTGTGCGATTGAATCCGATATAAAGTGAAAATGTAATGGATTTTTGCGATAAAAGAGTAAAGATTTGATTAGAGTGACTACGGAGCGACTCGAGTTGTAACCTGCACAAACGATTGCAATATTGATCACTTCGCATTTTGGCAGCATTGTGTCCTCTTCATTGTTACAATTGTGATTACTTTGAGCTCGTTTTTCATTTGCATCATTTTTAACAAAATTTTCATTCACTTTATTGTCAACAAGTTGTTGAATTGAGTTTGACTCTTGACTTTGGCCATTTGGTGAGTGAACTACTCGTTGCTGATTCAATTTTCGTTGTTGATTTTCTGACACAATGTTCATCAATTGATTTTGTGATAAGCTGTGAACAAATAATTATGATGAAAAGAGTTGCAGAAGTGAGAAAACAAACCTAAGCTGCCGTCGGAGCAATTGATTTTGTTGCTCGACTTCACGAACTCTTTCAGCTAATTTCGCTTCGCGAGTGTTGAAACCGAGAAAATTGCTGCCTTTCGTGAGATCTGTTCGGAAAGTGAAGTTTAGTACGAATACGAGTAAAAAAAGAGACAAACCGCTTAACGCTTTTTGCCGGTGACTGCGATTGAAATGCAATAAATAATGACTGAAATAAAAATAGAGAGAAATTAAGACCCAACAAACGACGAGTAAAGCGAGTGTCCATAGATTAATACTGAATCCATTGATACGCAGTTTGTTGCCTCTTCGATTCGTGGACACTTTAAACATAATTAACGCAAACACATAATTTGAAATAAATTAAATACACACTTTTCGTGCGCTTTTAAATCGAAAGCATCGCTTTTACGAATCGTCGAATGCGTGACAATCACACACTCGCTGTTCATTCACACCCCGTTCAGCCGCCGCCGGTTTCGCTCACGTTTCGCGAATACCGGCGTCTCTTTTTTGGACCACTTTTCAACTTTTTAATTTTGCTTGCCAATTAAAGATTATTTCTTTTCTTACTCTGATTTTTGTCGCTTTTAATTCTCAAATCAAACTAATATTCAGTTTCCATTTCAATATTTTACCGCTTTTTTGTTCAAACTTTTCTTGGCAACATTATCGGCGCTTCACGAGTCGCACTAAACTTCGTCAGTTTGCAGTACGCAATGATTTTGCCAAATTTATTTTTGGCAAAACTTTTAGCATTGCATTTAGTCATTATCTGAAAAACTTTTATAAAAATTGAGGACCTATTAAACGCAATTATAAAACTTTGAACAATGCTTTCGGTTTAATAAACTTACTTTTTCGCAAATGTATGATTAACTTTATGAAATGTTTCACATTCGCAATCTCATTGAAAATACGTTAAATACGTTAAAAAAAGTCAAAAAGAAAATGAAAAATCATGTTACACTAAATATGCAGTCATATTAATGGCTATGCTAGTTTTAATCTTCTCGATTCAAGAAATCAAATTTTGATCTTTGCCTTCATTCCTCCTAACGGATTGTTAATTTTGCCAAATAATTTTAAATGTCGGGTTCGTTTTTTAATTCAAGTTCAGTTTGAGATGTTAGATTTAAAACTATACACTGTACACCATGTCAGTTATAATTAGGTAGTCAAACGATTACGATTTTTTTAGGCGGGGAACCGGCGCCAATACAGAAGATCTCGACTTTACAAATCAAAAACCGTCGCAACATGGTTACGATTACAAAACCGTTAATATGTGATCTCAGTGCAAATCAAAGACATGATAGACTTTTTTATTTTTATCAGACTTCTTTTTTGGCACCAGTTTGCTGAGTCTAGTATTATTTTAAATTTTTCTGGCCTTCACCCTATTACAGTTCTGGTGAAAAAACATGCTGAATTTTAAGACGCTATATACTCGACAGTGTTAAAAATTTCTGATAATGTCTTATTAAAATCATTCTTTTTTAAAATTCTAGCATCATTTCACTTCGCGGTTGTATTTTCCGAATAAGTTAAAAGTTAAACAAAATCTGGTGTCTTTGTATTTTTGAAATATTGCTATGTCAATTAGAGAAACTTTAAGAATTTTAGTTTTTTAATTAGCAAGACATTATTATTCAAACTTTGAACTTTTTAAAAAATATTAAGAATAATTTTAACAAAATTGGGCCCATTTCATTTGTATTTAATTATATCATTTGAAAAACTTTATTTTGAAAATTTTGGCTTCAATCACAATTCACGTATTTTCATTTTGGAAAGGATAAGAAAGAAAATTACATCGAAAAACTTTATCATCTTATTTTATTTTAAGTTTCATGTTTTATTTATTTTTATGTTTCGCTTTGAAGGTCTAAATGTGCATTTCAATTTCAAAAAATTTTGTTCAAGATTTTAGCATTTTACATAATTTCGAACTAAAGATGTAAATGCAGAATCAAGTACGCTAGTTTATTTGGTTTAATTTCCTTTCCATTGTTATAATAAATTCAACTTGCAGCTGAAATAACTAAACATTTTGGAAGTTTAAACGACGATATTTTTGTTTTATTCGTTTGGCCAACTTTTTGCAGAATTGTTCATTAATGGCTAAAACAAGCATTACATTCTCTCTCACATTAAATAAATTTCGCTGCAAAGGTGAATAAATAAAGAAGAATTTTGTGTTCCTGAAGTACAGTTTTAGTTGCTGCATTTCTAAACAGAAGAAAGAACCAAGAGAGTGAAAATGGAGAAAATGAATGGACTTTCGTTACTTCTTTTACTTTTCCTCTTCAACAATGCTTATGTTTTCGGCCATAGTCCTGCTGCTCTTGAAATTCCTTCAAATGAAGAGATAGATTATGAAATTGTGATGAAAGCTTGGAATAATATAAGTGTAACATGGTGTATGGACGCAGATATTCCTGAGCAAGTCATTGATGGAGCATATGAATGCTTCCGACAGAATAGAGGAGAATTGGTAAGTGGATAAAATGTCAATCGAAAAATCATTTTCATCTCTCCTAAGGAACATACACTGCAAATCAAGTGTGAAAAAAAGATTTTTCCATCAAAAATGACAAAAAATGACATTCGTCGAGCAATGTGTCGCTTAGAACCGAGAATCTTAGCGAAATTTGAAGAATGTTATGCTCAAGGAGGTGAAAATACGACTGCAGAAATCGAAGAAGAAAGGCATCTGCTTGATGCTGATAGACATCAAAAACGTGTTAAAGAATTTCATCAGTTTGAAAGTTTAGTGGTAAGTGGTTAGTGTTACTTCAAAAGCTTTCGTTTATGAACTTTCTAATTTTTTAGGTTTGTATGAGAAAGGCTTTTGGGTGGGATGACGGCACTCCACTTATTCCTCCTCTAGAACCTAATATGTGGCCGTCTTATACAATTTCCGAAACTTATTATGAAGAAGAAGAATCTATTGACTTTGATGATTATCCTTAAATAAATGTCTATAGAAAAATTCTATGATTCTAACATTGTACTTTATTTATACAGCTTAAAATAAAACAATATCGATTAAATAACGAAATACTGGTAATTAAGTAAAGATTTATTTGTGACAATGACTAAAAAACAATGGGATGAACTCAAAATGTATTATGAGGGTAATTACATATGGTTTTTACTATTAAAAAGAGACTTCGGTTATAAAAATTCAACCATTTTTTGGTTTCACAGAAAAATTAACATAGCAACTAATGATAAAACTACAATTAAAAATGGTAACCATGTTTTAAGAAAAGCAGTGAAACTAACGAATTTACCACAAAAGAAGAGTAGAATGGCAAGTTTAATCATATTCCAATTTCGCTTTCCGTCGTATGACATTAAATTAAGCGCTAAACAAACCATTGAATGGCAGTTATCGCAAAAAAGATTATGCATTTTCTGCGAATAGATATCAGCTGCCCTCTGAACGCATCGATCCCATGCAAGTTGGCCGCCCTCAACTTTATCTGGCGTCATTTGATAATACTTTGTCGGAGTGCCGAAAGCCATGTCGTCTTCCTACGTATAAAAAATAGAGAAGCACTCAAAATCTAAACGATTCTTGAAAACATTGTATTACGCAACTGTTACTAAGTAAGGACCCGCAAAATCGCGAATAACACCATCAGACATTCCGATACCTGTGTGACCGAGAAACGGAAACAGCCAGCTTTAAAGAGAAGAATGAAAATGTGAAAAGAAAGTTTTAATTCGAACCGTTCGAATTTCGAACGGTAAGAAAGCAAAACGAACCTTAAAAGAGGAATCGGTGTCCAAACGATGCAAAACGGATACCGCACGTGTTCAACGTCAATCTTCGCCATTTTCAAGTCTCCGCTCTCCACTTTCATTGAACTCTTGCCTTGATTTGGTTTGAAAACGATCAAAACACGAATAAAACGCGAAAAGCGTGAATTCGAATAAAGTTTGATGTTTCGTTCGAAAATCAAATCATCGAATCGATCGCGATTATCGATTGCGTATCGTATCGTCAACGATGTTGACGTGACGAGTGAATCGATCGATTGATCGATGCGAAAGAATGGCGCTTCAATTTTGTGAAAAGTGACTTTGTTTTTTGAAAGGCGAAAAACTCGAAAAACGCTTTTATTTCTCTTTTGAGGTAAGAATCCGAAAGCGATACTTTCGTTCGGTGTCGAGTTGAGGCGAGCCGCGAGTAGTCCGCGTTTCGGTCACCGTTCGTGCTTTTCTCGCGTACCACAGTTTGCAAACAGTAGTCGCGACATTTGTTCGCTTCTCGCGTTCGAACGTTTAGTCGAATCTGAAGTGAAACAGTATTCGAAATGAATCAGTCGAGCGGCCGATCACTGTCGGGACCTTCGGCCGGCGGAGGATCAGGCGGCAGTTTGAAGAAATGGGGAGACACCACTTCCAAAAAGGGAGAAATTTCGCGTATTTTTGTCGGTAACACCGATCCAAAGATAACCACTGTCGAAGATTTAGGTATTGTCTGCATTTGCATTGTTTCATTTTAATGTTTAGCGCTGTTTTCACGCTTTCAGAAAATAAGTTTCGGGCTTACGGCAAAATTGAAGGTGTGGACATAAATCCTGCTGGTTTCTCATTTGTTCAATTCGCAAATGTAAGAGACGCTCAAAAAGCTGTGAGCGGCGAAAATGGTACTATTCTAAAGGGGCGAAAAATAGGTAATTTTAAAACTTGTTTGTATTTTTCAAAAACCCAAACCTACCTAAACTTTTAGAGGTGAGAATGTTTGATAAAAGTGGACCTCCAAAACGAAAAAATCCGCCTTATCGAGAGAGAAGCCGCTCACCTTTGAGACCCGCTTCGATGGCTGGACAAGCAAACCCTCATCAGCAATATCCACCAAACTATGGAGGACCAAATTTGTTACCACCGGCATCTGGAGGTCCGCCGTTACCACCTCCACCAGTTCCTGGCAATGATATCGAGATCATTGTAGTTGACAAAGAGCAATGGTAATTATTTTTTTATTTAATTTTAATTAGTTTATCGACATTTCATTTTTAGGGCATACGCTGAAATGATCGAAAGACGTTTGAAAGATGAAACACCAATCAAGTACATTGATCTTCTTTTTCTTCACTCACCTCAACACATCACCATGACTTTAAACGATCTTTTCGAAAGGTAAATCTTATTGGCAATGAAAACTTCATTTCAATTTTCGCATATTCTAGACGCACTTTATATGCTGTCGTAGTGACACCCATCAATGAAGAACTTAAATCTTTGACACTTCATATTCTTCACAGTCAAACAGGTTGGTTGCAATTTAGACATTAAAAGGAAATATACTCCAAATATATTCCTTTCAAATTTATAGAACACCGAAATATACCGCTAGAAGCAGCGATTACCCTCATCACGAAAGATTTTAGAAATTTCATGGTTAGAAGAGGAGGAGGAGTTCCTTCGCCTTCACCAGGCGATAAAGCCTACGATTCTCTTCGTCCTGGTGTCGGCGATAATTCAAACGTTCTAAGAAGCGGGGCGTTGGCGAATGGTTCAGCATCGGCCACTTATAGTACAAGTGTCGCCGCTGCAGTCAGTAGTACAAGCGGCGAGAAGCGACTCCCAGATGAAATCGCGTATTTGTTACGAACAACTCTTTCTGAAGGAGGTGTTCAGTTTCTTTCGCTCCCGCAGATAGATTCAATAATCGAGTATTTTAGTCGGGAACGAGATAGATTAACCTCTCAGGCTAGGCAACAGCAATTACGAACGCAGACAGATCAGAATTACTCGCAAAGTTACGTTTCAGAGCAGTTCCAGCAGAATCAATCACTTGGTGTCTCGTCTTTGAAGCAATCTGGTTCCGCGCCCGATACCGCTTCTAATTTATTAGATAATCCACAAGTGAAGGCTGCTCTCAACTCGCTTTTGCAGATAGGGGCAATCGGTAATGCCGCGGTCGGAGGCCAGAACGCAAATTTAAACTCGATTACCCCTAGTTTAGTAAATTCTTATTCGGGCTCCTTAAAAGCGGACAATATTCAGTCTGCTAATGCAGCTACCATTTCCTCTGAGGCTCCGAGTTACCTCAGCACTTCGGCTTCATCAAATGCTGGGCACGCTGCACTCCAGCAATTGCAATCAGGTGCTCAGCAATCTTTGCAAAATCAAACGCTTCGCCGACATCCGTTGCTCGGCACTGAAATAGGCACTACTCACAGCTCGATTAACTCATATTCCGGTATTAGCGGTATGTCGATTCACCCTTCGGGACCTGATAGTTCCCATCGTGGTTTCGCATCCTCATCACAACGATATTAATCATTTTTAAAGTACAAATATTCTTCAATTTTTCGTGATCGTTCGCTATGTTTTAAAGCATACAAATTCAAGTCTATCGCGAATTTTTTCGAAAGTTGACATTATTAACCTGACGATAAATTAAGATAAATGTGTTTGTCTCTTTGATGTTGTAATGTAATTTGATCCATTTTAATGAATAAATTGCATTGGTCATTTCACTTTCGATTGATCACAATTGATTACATTTCTTATCGTTTATTTTCTTTTTAGATTAATCGTTATTGGTGAAAAGCAAATGCCGGGTGAAAAAAGTGACGAATCCTCCGCTCAAACACATTCAACAGATCAAGTTCAGGTTCGTCCAGAATTTGATTGTAATTTCGTTGTTCTATTTCGCGGCGAAGCATCGACTACTGAAGAAGACGAATATGTCGCTGAATTTCAAAATGTTGGTTTGCAAGCAATACATATACCTGTCTTAACGTTTGAATATAAAAATTTGGAGCAACTGGAAGTTTACTTACAAAACAGCGATCGTCTGTCAGCAATTATTTTTACCTCTCCAAGATGTGTGAACGCTGTTGAAAAAGCTTTGAAGAACGAAACTAAAACAAAAATTTTGAAGAAAATGAGTGAAAAATTCTTATTTTGTGTTGGCGTCAAAACTGCGAAAATACTAGAAGAACGACTTGGCTTGAAATCATCACTGGGTGAAGATCAAAAGTTGATTGGATCTAAACAAGATTTGTCAAATTATTTGATTCAACATTTTTCTGATAAGTTGAAGCTGCCGGTATTTATTCCGTGTTCGTCTTTAACAGACCGATCATTGGTCGACACATTGGAAACAAATCATTTGCAAGCGATTTCTTTACATGTTTATGAAACTCTTCCAGACCCAAACTTAGCGATTAACATTGAAAAAGTGCTGAAGAACCGTGGTGAGAGGATAGCACTTTATGTGTTTTACAGTCCATCAGGCGTTGATTCTGTTCTCTCAAACATTGACTCCTTTATTACTCATCAAGACAAGTATATTGCAATCGGAAAAACTACTGCAGAACATTTGATTAAACGCAATCGTCAAGTATGGTGTGTTTCTGAGAAGCCAACGGCCAAAAGCTTACTTCAAGCTGTTCTCAAACGATTTTTAGAATAAATGTTTTTATTGGCTAAAGAAAATCGAAAAATGTTTTATTTTTAAATCATGATTAAATCTATTCGACCAAAATCAAATTCGACTCTTGATTTTCGCAGGAGACGTCTAAATCGCCAATGAGAGAAAAGCTTGAGTCATGGTTGAATAAGAACATGAAAATCGAAATGACCGATGGCCGAGTACTGATTGGTATATTTTTATGCACAGATTGTCATCAAAACGTAATTCTCGGTTCTTGTGTTGAATATGTTAAACCAGATGGTAAGATAAGGATTTTAATGATCTCGTTTTTTTTTTCATTAAAATTCATGGAAAATATTCTTAGATGACGGATACACTGAAGATGCCCGCGCTCTTGGACTAGCAATGGTTCCTGGACAGCATATTGTTAGCATTTGCGTTGATGCTCCTTAGTTTCAAATAAAGAGAATTGTTTATTTTTTAATGAATTGCTTCTAGATGAATAATTCATGAATTGCGAACCATTTTATTGAAAAATAATTTGTTTATACAGAGCATTTCACATTTAACATAGTTTTTATTTTGTTAAACCTGCACATAGCAAAATATGAAGGTTCACATATACTCTTTTTTAGTCAGATATGAGAAAATTCAAAAGTAAAAGAATTGAAAAGTGAATACTTGATCAATTTATAGCTTGCAATTGCTAATTATTTAGAATAATTATTGCAAATGTAAAGTTCATTTATCGCAAAAGATTAACTTAACTTTGATTGTAATAATGAGCTAAAGTCCGTATATAACCGCATCTGATGCAGCTTTCAAGATAAATTCAATATTTAGGAGTAGATTGTTGATTGAATTGTTGGTTAACTACAGCCGTGGCCGCCGAAGTTGCCATTTCGTTTCTTGCTGCAGTTACGCTGCCACCAGAATTTCGATATAACGAATGAACTTGAATGATGAGAAAAACAGCGCCGGCCACATAAAGTGTAAAAATTACGCTTAATGCGAACATCACTATAGCGTAAAAAACACCATTGTTAACAGTTTGAGCAGCTGGTATCCATCCAACAGTTCCCCAAAGCACTCCAAGTGCCCAAAATACAGAAATTATACAGTGAATTGAAAACGAAATGAAGAAGGAAATGAACGAAAGTGAACTGTTTGTGGATAACGCCTTATGCAACGACCGAAACCATGTGTAGAAATAAAGTGGTATTAAAAGTGGCCAGAATAGAGATACGACAAATGTGACCACGCCATTGCCATATATCAAATAGATGAGCGAACCAATTATGTTCAAAAAAATGACCACTATTTTGAAGCGCCACAAGTAAAGAAATTTGCGGAGTAAATCCTGTCGCGTTGTTTCTAATGAGTTCACGTCCACTTCTAAAGTTGGATTCCAAAATTTAAGAAATAAATCCTTCGCATTGGCTAACGTGAATCGTCTCTCGGTACTTTCACTCATCTTTAATTCAGTTTTATAACAGTTTCAAAGAGGAGACGAAGCGACGAATGAATCAATTGAAATCGACTCTACAAGTGACTTTAGGGTGGTTAAAAAGCGAGATCGAAGATAAACCACGCAATTATTCACCGATTGTTGCGAATCCAACGGCGATGTAATCAAAATATGCGAAAAAAAAGCGAAGCGGTGAACAAAGAAATGACACCCATAAAACTATCAATTCACTTACTTTATTTCATTTAATCTCAAAAACCAAGGATAACGGATATTTACTTGTGGCGTTCGACGCATACGGCACCAGTGATCGAGCAGCTAATTCAGGCGGGGAGGCTTCGATAATAAACAGTGTTTAAACGCTCGTCTCAGCTTTTCGTCCTTAATTTCATTTTTTTTATGCTGAGACGAGCTTAAATTTAGAGTATTTTATGAGTTAAAAGCAGCCTTAACGCCTGCTGCTGCTAGGCTACTGTTTACAGCTTTAATTCGCAGCAACTGCTGTCAATAATCCACACGTCATCTTCATTCAACTTATTTGAAATGCCTGTTTCCGCATAAAATGGACTTCAAATAGTCTCAAATTATGTTTCATTAATCGATTTTAACATCGTTAACAGACGAAAAATTTCGGAGCGCTCTTTTCCCTAAATCTACTGCGTTAAATTAACAGTGAAGCGTACAATTTATAATTCAATTATAATCTGCTTCCTTATGCAAATCTGCAAATGCATCGAGCAAAAAATGTTTTCGTGTTCGCGTGCCATGTCTGCCGCTTTTTTTTTCAATATAAATCGAGTGTTTTGTCGCCGGGATTAATTTCGCTTATTCGCTTCACGGACAGAGTCGAGCTTTAATCTAGTCAAAGCGTTTTTTTTAAGTCTAGTGAAACTTATCAAAACATTGCCAGACGTAAACAAAAGTTTTCTAATTTAAATGTTCTCTCACTGCTTTTTTATTTTCATAAGAAAGTAATTAAAAAAAAAGTTAATTGAGCCTTAAATAGCGCTGGCCTTTTGCGAATCTCGAAATATATGCTAATGAGTTCTTAAAAATCAAAAACTTGTGTTAACTTCTTACTGAATTTCGCATGCTTAAATGAAAAATCAATTTAATGCTTGCACAAATCATTTTCATTATTTTCGTTTTATAAAACATTATTTTAAGATTTTTTTTCTATGAATTATTAATAAATAACGAATTTTAGTTCATTTTTAGAAAAGATTAAAGTTAATTGCGAAAAAATCAAATGTTTGAATAGAAGAAAAACTTGAAAGAAAATGAATTATGTTCGCGTTCTTTTTTTTGCCATCGTAATGTTAATTAATGTTAGTTAATTGCTAGATTTTCTCCTAAAACAAACTTTTAGTTAAACTTTTAACAATATCCGCTTTCAAGCTGAACAAACTCGATTACTTTATAACAAATGATTTTTTTAATTCCATTATTTTAATTTTTTTTTTTAAGAAATTCCATCGGGAGAAATTTTTCGCAAACATATGTTAACTTAAGCTTTCAAAGTAGTCAAATATCGAGAAAAATATTTTCATAGGTGTTCATTGAGGTAATTCTTGTCAAGGTAAATTCACGATCAATAAAGCCTTTAAAAATTTGTTCTTGTTGCCACTTTGATCCTTGATAGCAATAACAAATTCGCTGTTCACAAGCTTTCTGTAAAGAGTTAAGCCATTCTTTTTCAATTGTCAAATTCTCAAAAAGTTGCTTGTATTCGAGTTCGTCAAATCTTTTTGAATGTCAAGTTTTGCTAATTACAGGATCCAACACAGGAATCGGACACGAAACAGCGGCACATTTTGCAGCTCTTGAAGTAAAAGTGATTACTGGCAGGAGGAAAAATTTAGTTGATGAGGTAGTTGCAGAATGCATCAATTTTAGAGAATTTTTTTATAAACTACCTTCGTTCATATATTTAAATGTTAGCGTCTCGACATTGCCGGTGATGTTGCCGACGAAAAACATTTACATGCATTGACACAACAATTAAGCAATTTGGTCAATTAGATGTAAAAAGTTAATAATGCAGGAGCAGGAAGTAAAACATTAATTAATGAAGCTAATTTGATGGATGAATATCAAAGAATAATGGATGTGAATTTGAAATCGGCGTTGCAATTATGTCATCTCACTGCTTTCCATCTGGAGAAGGTTAAAGGATGTATCATTAATGTTGTATCTAAAGCATCAATACGACCGGCAAGTTTTCAATCACTTCATTTAAAGAAGATGTTGAATTGATGAAAGAAATTCAATCGCATTTACTTTTTCATTTCCATTCACTTCACTCCTTCTTTGGTACATTGCATGTCAAATGCAGCTTTGAATATGCTTTCTCAATGCCTAGCTCTAGAATTCGGGCTGAAAGGCATTCGTGTGTATTCAGTGAAGTATAGTATAAATTAATTAAAATTGAGTTTTTACATTTTGAAAATTTAGCCCGTCGTACATAAAATCAAATATCTTGAGAGATATGATGAATTTGAGTGAGGATGCAATCGAAGTGATTGAAAATAAATGAAGAAAATTATTATACTTTGAGAAGAGTTGGTCAACCAAGTGAAGTTGCAAAAGCATCATTTATTGCAGGTGACATCATGCTTGTCGATGGAGGTGGGCTCTATACTCACACAAACTGAACTCAGAATTTATCCGAATGTACCTGTGCTTGATTAAGATTATTTTACTTTTCAAAACATTTTTTTTTGTAAAATAAAAAGTTATGTGAAGTATTTTTATTTTAAATATTATTTTATCAAATTTAATAAACGAGGTAAGCTTTATATAATACCTACACTCGTGGCCGCATTAATGTGCCATCTCTTCCATTAAAACTTGAATTTTCAATGGTTAAGATAACATATTAATGTGCACACATATTCACTAAATGTGACATATGTTTGATTTCAATAGGACAGCTGTCCGAAGAATAAAATGTTGTGAATGGTTTGAACATCATTATTTGTGCTGAACATTTCAAAACGAATTTAATTCATTAGCTTAACAAATATTTTGATCACTACCAAATTTTTGTTGTTTTAAATAAATGAGATTTTTATTTTAGGAAAGAAATATTAAGATGAGATTAGTTTCGCGAATGAGAATTAATGTTAAAATGAGATTCATTGATTGTAAGAGTTATATGCTTGGTAACAGACGCAAATACGATGAAAATAAAAGATAAACTTGAAATTTTTTGGTGAATGAATTTTGTTTGACGAGATTAATCTATAAAATAATAATTTGAAAATAAAATCAGATCAGTTGCAGCCCACACAACTGTTTTCCGTTTTGAAAATAATGCTTCAGAAACATGAAACTAAACATCGAGAAAGCCTTGTTTTCAAATTCGTTTCGCAAAGAAATGCATTGATGCGAATTCGTGAGTATTTACAAGTGCCTACATGTCTTTAGAAGAATAAAAAATGTGTAAAATTTCAGTTGTTGTGAAACCACGCTGTGGGTTGCAATTTCACTGTTTCTCTTGTTATTTTTTTGTTTGCTTTATTTTTTTCATTTTTGCAAATATGTAATTCAATTATACTTTTAATGCGGCTTTTTTTGTGAAAAGAAAATTCTTGAATTGGACAAAAACGAGGCACAAAATCGATCGTAAACACCAGAAACTGCGTGGGTGCTTCTTCTCTCTTTCTCTTCTTTCTCGCTCTTTCTGCGCTTAACTTTTGAAGGTAAAGAAAATAAATCAATTTCATCTCGAATTCAGCTGCTTCGATCTTCACCTTTCGTCGCAATTTGTAGTTCATTTTACACGAAATTAACTTCTCGCATTTATGCAATAAATCAATGATAAAACCATTAATTTCAGCTGTAAATATTGATCTCACTTAGTGTGAGCGGTATCATTAACAAATTTATTGCTCATTTATCACACAAACATTTCAAAGTTTTAAATAAACAAATTTGTATTTTAAAAACGAACATTAGTTTACAAACATCGAACGCGTTCACGTTTAAATGCAATTTTTATATTATCACAGCTTGAATTTGGAGAATTCAAAAGCATGCGAATTGAACGATAAAAATTTTTCTTTTCGTTCTCTTTAACGCTTTTTGAAATTACTATTACCAAGAAGTTTTTGAATTTGATATTTGTCGAAACCGAATGAAAAACAAATTTTCAAGTGGCCATTAAAAAAAATGAGCAAAAAATTACGCACAACATGAAAAGGTTTTAAAAAAATTGAATAAAATTTCTCTTTTGCATTTGTAGAAAAGCAGCAGTTATCGCTAAGTTTATGTTTTATTTACTTATTGCTTCTACGTATGAATATCACACACGAGCACACACTGAATATATTTCATGAAAATTGTTTGAAAGTATTTATTTTGCGAAAAAAATGAGTTTGAATCTTGAATGCTATGTAGATATTTACTCTTTTTTTTCATTAGTGTGCATTTTAAATTTCCTTTTTTATTTTATCACATTTTTTAGAAAATTAATATTTTCATAAGAAAAATTTATAAATTTTCATCATCATTACGTTGGTATAAATTTATGAGGAGCCTTTTTGATTTTTAATAATTTTTACATTTTTGATTTTATTTTAAAAGTTGCAACATACTCTAAGTTATTGCGAAAATGTTAGGAAAAAAAATCATTTTAATAATTTAATAGACAGCGAAATACTTTTGAAAAGCTCGAATTGAATGCTTTTAATATAACATTTCTGATGTTTACTTTATAACAACAAAGATTTTTAAATCTAATTAAGAGGAAAAAAATTCACAATATAGAATAAAAATACTCTCCAGAGTAGCCTTTAGCAAAAGCTTATGAATAGAGTTTCGAAATCGAATAAATAAACCAATTATGGCCAAATATTTGTCAAACATCAAATACCCACGTCAAATACATAAAAGAACATTGAAATGAAGAAAACATAGTAAATGTTGCCTGTGAAATACACGTTGTAGTTAGCACGTCAACAGCAAGAATTAATTCATTCACATACGCTCTTAACAACTTTTATAGAAGATTTTATAATTTTAAAGATGTTTGTTGTAGCCATTGATATTTAACAAATTTAAAA
>NCKU01002575.1:0-18516 GCA_003675995.1 Dinothrombium tinctorium | reverse complement strand
AGTGATAAATAAAGCGGTCATCTAACTTTCAGAAGTATTTAGTAGTAAACAATGGAAGCAAAATACAAATGCGTTTCTCACTTGCTAGCTGAAAATTGAATTTTTTTTTGACAGTAGTGTACACAGAGAAAATGGTAAATTGGAACGAAATTTTGACTTTTTATTTCAAGTAGAACATTTATTTTTTAAATTTAAATTTCAAGTTTGTAAAATAAAACGAAAAACGAAATCATTTGGATTTTATTTGCTCATTTGGATCATATGAGAGCTCAATTTGATTAGAAACGCAATTAAACTAATGATATTAATAAGACAACAACTATTTAATCTTGCCAATTGTAAATTACATCGACTTGCTTATAGTTTTTTATTGTGTACATAACGTGCAGTTCTCTAACTTTTTACAAATGAATTAATAGGAACGTTACACAAGCGAAAGTTTACATCATTCACTTTTCAATAATATAGCGAAAACAAAAAGGATGAGATGACGAAAAGAAAAATTACAAGCGAAACAAAAAAATGAAGGAAATGAAATTACAGGTCAACTTATCCCAATAAAACAAAACAATGGATAATTAAATTTACACTGTGAAGTTGATTAAAATCGCCATAAATTGTTTTCATTTTATGAATAAAAATTAAGCTTATAATTACAACATGACGGTGAAATATATTTACAGAGGTGGAGAAGATTGAGAATAAACCACTACTAATCAACGACTCAAAAATGACGAGATAAGCCCAAATGTAGCAAATAGCTGATGCAAAACAATTTCTGTGTAATCAATTACACTTTTAAACTACAATAACGAAAGCGAGAGACCAATCGACTCGTGCCACGTTATTCAAGTCGCCAATTTTTGTTTTGCTTCGGATTGCGATTTCGTTGAACGAAGGAACGTCGGCGAAATCATTTTTTTCATTCACTGTTCGACTTATATTTTGAGTGAAAAGCTTAGACAGCAATTCGAATTTGAACATAAACATTGCTTTACTCCTTCATCCGTTTTCGTTTGAATAACACTTCCACAGAGGAAGCTCGAATATTGCGCAAACAGCAAAGTTAACATATTCGGAAATTACAGTTTTTGCGCTCTCGCTACCAACACGATTAAACGCTATTGCACTGTAGCTGTTAATTGAGAGGCCGAGACCATACAATCAGTCTGATGTTGGTTGATAACGTTGGACACATCATTCGATGGCATGTTTCAAATAATGAGCACTTCATTTACATATGCAAACGACAAATGCTTGTGAAACTAAGGGGCGTCTAATCAAGTGCTGTGAGTTGCAAAGAAAAAGTTCAAACAGTAATATAGGAGCTTGTTCAGGGTGTCTTCTCTATGGACATCCCTGGAGCATAACCGAAGATGTACTAAATGAAGACGGAGCAGAGGTACATTCATTCGGACATGAATCGAGGATACGGTCACGCCGCAATTGCCGTTCATACTCCAAAAGCTGTCCGAGAAAATTAAAATTCGGCGATATTGAAGCGCGTTTTGATTTGACATAACTAAAAAAAGAGAGTAAATAAAAGAGCTCGGAAATGAAAACCAACCGATATGCATCGTCGGAAGACATTTTTAAATGTCGCATCACATATGCGATCGCAACAGTCGCCGATCTTGATATGCCGGCCAAGCAATGAACTATTGCACATCCACTAGATTCCCTGACTTTGTCTAAAGAAGAAAAATAAATATTAGTCATCAGAATTTGAGAACAGATGCTTACCCAAAAAGTTACACGCTTTCGGAAAGTAAGGTAACAATTTCTCACTATAGTTATCGTTCACTGGTATTCTCATAAAGTGTGAATCTTTAATGAAATCCGGCTTTGGACACGTTGTGCTAACATTCAGCTCATAAGTAATGTTATGGCTTCGCAGTAGTTCGCGATTCATAGCGTCGTGCTGCGAACCGAGATATAAAAACGGCAGTATCCTTGTCGGACCGTTGTTGCTGATCGGCAGGCACGGCTGCGACAAAGAAGTCAAAAGAGGAAGGTTTTTTCGCGTTTTATTTTCGCATAGATCAGGATAAGCCATTTGAAACTCAAGGAAACCCCCGATAACAATGTGGACACTATTAACAACCAGCTTAAGTTTGTTTAAAAGCACAGAAATGAACGTGTCGTCTGGTAGCGAGCGTACATCGAGCGAGCCTTGATCGTACACTACAGCGTCCATTAATTCGTTCACCTCCGCGCCGCAAGTATTGACCAACAATTCTTTGATCGAAATCTGCGATTCGTTTAGAAAGTAAAAATTATAGTAAAAATGCAACGTAGCACACTCAGCAAACCTTGTCGTGCTGCAAGCGTCGTTTGACGATTTTGGAGCAGCAGACATTAACTGCGCTCCGTATGTGACTTGTGTTGTACTCCAAAAATGATCGACTGTCAATGATGAGCACGTTCTCGTCGTTTCGTCTTACGATCCTGGCCAAATGCTCGCAATCCATCGCACTAATCGCTTTGTGCGATACGCTGTCCATCTCGACCGCGCACCTGTTTTTCACTTCGCAGTGTAATCCGTGCACTTTCCTCTGCACTCGGGGCTCATCGTGCAAATTTGGTTGTTGCTGCAAACATAGAGCAGGCATCGTTTTGAGCATCACTTCACGCTGCGTTAACTTCACTGAGCTAAGAGCGAACAACGTAATTGAAGAGAGCAACGCTTGACGAGAGATCAGCAACGAAACAAACTGCAGGTAATGCGACCGAACAGTTTCAATGAGTCATCACAGTTAAGGCGTGCCTTTCAAATACTGTTCTGACGTTCGATGAAAACGAAGGCAACAATTGCACGCATCTCTTCTCTAAGGAAGGATCAGGTTAATGTAAGCTATTCGTGACCTTCTCCTCAATGACTCGTGCGACGTGTTCACTGCGTGCGCCTCGATTGCGTTCGCTTTCTGTCCGCTCTCAGCGAAATGTAATTCAGATATGCAACGATCAAACTTTGAATGAGAAATTGAAAGACATGCGAAAAGCAACGAAACTTGGCACGGGTGGCCAACCATTCATTCTCTGCTCTCCATTTAATCACTCGAACCGAAGCCGTACCATATTCATTGAATCATTCGCTCACGGCACCAAAACCGAATTGTGGTTAACTTCGTTTCGTTAACAGCTTTTTTGCATTTCTCCCCTCGTTTTTCCTTTTCTATTTTCGCTTTACCCTAACGCGTGTTTTTGATTTGATCGCATCACACACAAACGCTTGACAATCGTTTCCGAGTTTCCGATGCGATTTGCATTTGATGCGTGTACACAAATCGTACTTTTGCATTGATCACTTTTGTGGCTTTAAAGCGAAGTTTTGAAGCAATTGAAAAGAGTTGAGCGCAAATCTCGATAACGCAATGTTATGCAAACGCTTAAATGTGCTTTGCTCTTTGCTTTTTTTGAGGAATGATTGAAATGTCGCGAAAGTGGCTTAATTCCAGACACGACTTTATTTTGAAATCGGTTCGCTTCGCAGAGAGCGAACGATTTCTACTCTTTCGTTTCGTGTTTAGTGTGTGTGAAGTTTAGAAACTATTTCAGACGTCGAAACTTATGCTCGTAAATATTTGTAAATTAAAATAATGCAAATTTTTTTCACTTCCGATTAGATTAATGAATGAAAGTGAAAAGAGTAATCGTAAGCGATCGCGTATTCGCCAAAACAATTGCGTTCAGTTTCGACTGTTTTCTTTTCGCAATGTTGCAACGATCGCTCGCAAAGAAAGCAAAGCGTGGATAATACACGTAACATCGGATGATAGAGCGAGCGGCGGTTAGCGCGGCACGGGGCGGGAAAGCAGAGCAGACGGCGAGTGTCCGCAAACGAAGCGGAGAAACGAGGTGAGCGAATAGAAGGCATAATTCAGTGTGTGTAATGTTGAATAATGAATGCAAAGTGAAAATAGTTTTATTTTAGAGATGGTGACGAAAACAGCGTCGAACGCTGCAATCGTCGCTTCGGACGTCAGCATTTCGCAGAGTTTCGCTGCCAATTGTTGTTCTCGAGTCGAGCGGCGAATTCGACTGCTTCTCGGCCGTCGATTGAAGCCGCGTTCGATTCGCTTCGAGCGCGGTCGAAACTGAAAAGCGAGCACAGGTTCGCGGAAACAGAAGCAACAAAGTGGCGCTCGTCGTTTGCGGCAATATATGTGACATTCGAACGCTGGACTCGCAAAGCGCTTACCTTTCACCGGCGATTCATGCGAACGGAAGGCCGAGGCGACGAGTGCGGTCGGTGACGATGCGTCGTACTCACAACGAGCGGTACGAGTTTCGGCGGGCGGCGAAAAGAAGGGCGCAAAGAGAGCGAAAAGCAGTGAACTTTCGGAAAACACTTCGAAACATTCCTTCACTGCTTTTTCAGGCGATGACTCATCGCGAGACTGCGCACTCGCGGTCGGCGATCGATCCGCGCGCGGGTCGCGTTTGCGGCCATTTCAGGGCCGTCGCTTTGACCGACCCTCCGTCTAATGGCGCACACCAGTTGCCGCTTTGACTCTCGCTGCTGCACGCGTTTCACGTCGAACCGCTCGCACCTCTCACTCACTGCGCTGCTTTTGACGCGCACGTATCGACGCGTTCGCTTCGAAAGTTCTAATTTCGAGTCGTTCTAACTTCGCATTCGCCCTCATCGCACTCAATTTGCGCTCTTTGAACAATGTGAGTTGTATTGTGAGACACCGACAGCTGCCGAACTCGTTTATTTGTCAGCTTTGCGTTCTGAAACAAACGTTTAATAAATAAAAACGCGCGACAGAAATGAAAAGAAGTTGATTGCGAAACTATAATTACAAATGGCATTACGGGTGATTGTGAACTATTCTCGACTCTTGTAAATGCCATAAATAACAGCAATTGTTTTCAAACAGCATTTCTATAATCTCACGCTTGAATAAGGTGGTGGTGTTTGCTGTTTGTTTGAAGGCTGCGACACGAGGAAAAAGTTTGCTTTCATTTCCGTAAACCAACGGTGGTTAAACGCTCACTTACCAAAAGCAGAGGAAATTCTCGTCGGTCATCACTTTGTTCTCTTCGCTTTTGTAGCGATTGCAATTTTCATTCGCAAAGCGAACTCCGTCCATTGTTCGCCTTCAGGCGTTCAGACAATCCTTTCGTTTGCGAATGGTTGTGAATTATGCAATGTTTACGCTAAGAACGTGTAACGATATCACTTTTAGCATTCAATCTTCCCCATTGATTTTTCCCTTTTCAGTGTGAATTTCGTTTGACGCGCAAAAGTAGCTTTGAAATTAAGCTTAAAAAAATAATCGCATGCAAAAAATGGATTCGCTTTATTCCAAATTACTTCATTAAGGTGCAATGCGTTGTCTCCACTAGCAAAGCGCATAATTCTATGAAAACGCTTGCAGCAATCGTTTCTTCTATTCGCCACGTTTGAGACACTCTAGTTTACGCGCTGGTTTTTGACCCACGCTCAAAATCCTTGCCAGACTCTTGAATTTAGCGTTAAATCCAAGCTGTGCATACTTATTATTAGATTGGCCGAGAAACAAAGACATTCGTAGCGTATGAGTACATTGGACTTATTTAAAGTAATGAGTAAAATATTTTCAAAACGGAATCATTCTGCGGTTTTTTCGAGTCGAAACTTATTCGCAAGAGTGTCTTGTTTTGTGACAAGCTCATTCAAGTATTTAAGTCATTGAAATTCTTAATTCATTAAGAATTTCGTCTGCACACGAAGAAAAAAAAATTGAGAACCTTACGAATATGGATTTTACAATGACAAACCGTTTGGTTTTTCTTTTTCTCGCTCAATCAATCACTTGCTTGGCACGAGTTCTAAAAACGCTCAAAGTACAAAGCGAACAAAATGAAAAGATTATCAAATTTCATTGAGGGTGATAATGAATGAAAATAAAACAATGCATGAGTGATTAAAACGATTTTCTAATGAGTAACAATGAAAAGTTGACAAACAAAAATTTGTCTCTTCAAAATTGTCACACTGAATGTTTAAATTCTTATCTCTGAAAAAGCAAACGACGCGAAAAGTATTGCGCTTTAATGTTTTAAGCGTCGAATTTGCATCGATTTTTATTGCCGTTAATTTCAAATAACTCAAGCAATGGAATCGGTTATCGATTACCGCAAAGCTGAAGTGGAAAATGAAGAAGTCAAAACAAATTATGCTTACGTAACGTTTTAATTAAAATAAAGATGACTTTTATACAACGAACATTTAAACAACGATCTTAGAAAACATTCGCGATAACATAATTATCTAATTCTTCTTATAGTTACAAATGTTGTCAGGCGTTTTTAAGACAACAAATTGATTTGTGTTTAGCCTGTACAGAAATTAAAAATTAATTTGTTTTTTTTCTCGTCTAAATAGCTTTCGACTTGAATGATGAATATTGAAGAAGCAAAACAATTGAAACGATCGTTTTGAGTCGCTTGAAAAGAGTTCATTGTGAGTCTGTTTCCGCAATGTTTTCAAATACTCATTTATTTATCATTTGAATGCAGTGAGTTTTTGTATTTTTTATACTTTGTCTGCAAATGAATGGAAGCAAAAAAAGTGAAACAAAAATTTGCAATATTTTAATGGCTGTACAATCTGCTAAATCAGAAGCAATTTAGAATAGCGGTAAAAATAATGTAGATAATCGCAAGCAAAAGTACAAGGTACAAATAATTTAAGGGAAAAGTTTTTCTCTTTATCTAAGGACCTCGATTTTTCTTTGCACTTTGAACAATTTTTAAAAAGTTCTTCACCTAGTTCATTTTCATCTTTTCATGTACGCCATTTTTACTTATTTGTTGAAGATATGAATTTGAAACAAAGTCCACGAATACAAAGATAATTTTGTGCGATTGAAGCACCGTCGTGAAGCGGAATTTTACCGAGGAATCGTCCAAAATCTAAAATCAAAACGTTTCTTATAAAACCATATCGCTTTGTGTGATTATCAAAATTCCATTCATATAGGCACTAATGATATGAATTCTAAGCAGGAATGCAGCTAATACCCGCCTTTATAGATTCTTCGATTTCTGTGAATGGATGAAGAAAAGGCGAACTTACGCAGCATCGATTTTGATTAATGTTCTTTTAAGAAGAAATTTTTCAAGTTGATTCTGTTTCGAAAAGTAAATTTGTAAAGTATAGCTAATGTTTTCAAGTGAAAAAAAAGAAAAAAGAGGTTATTATATGCGTTACCTGATCGTGATTATTACTTTTAATTGTTAACTTTTTAACTATTTCATGAACTTAAAAATCTAGTGAGAGGAATCAATTTTGATCTTTTAAATTGATGCAACTGTTTGAATTTTCTATGCTTGTGATCGCCATCCGCACTGAAAATGCGAAAGTTTTTAATTGAAATTATTAAGAGATCACAAAAATTAGCTGACCAGAAAGGAATACTGTTGGCGGGTAATGCTGCTTAAGTTCACGAAGTTCTTTCTACTTTCTAAAATATGACTTTTTTTATTGTTCCAGCTTTAATTCTAACTTTTGAGATGTTTAAAATCGTACGATTTCATGGGAAACAGTCTAATAAATAAGTTTTGAATTTTAAGTGGGGAAAATGTTTGCTTTCCAGCGAACAAATTTAGATTGGAAAGAAGCGAATTAATCGGGCAATCAAGAATAAAAATAATAATTCGATTCAATTTGGTCGTTTGACAAGTTTCAATGATGTGTTTGCTCAATATGAGATAAAAACAATTCTGACTTTGATTAGAGTTTTTATCAATTTCTTTCAAGTACTTTAATTTTTATTTGCACTAAAAAATAAGTTCACTAAATCTCGATGGCCGATGGTGCATTGGACACTGGTTGAACTCTTGCAGTTTGCGATCCTTTCATAACACTGGAAGTTCTTGAAGCATTCGCATTCGAACTAATTACACTTGCAGGAGCAGCGTGTTCAAAAGAAGAACTAATACTATTTTTCGGATTGGTTCCAGACGCACTAGATTTGATACTTGGTTTCTGCACAAGTTTTCCGCTCGTAATGAGTCTTCCAAACCCTTCCTGATGGGCGAAAGCGTAACCTGAACGAATAGAGCGACGACTTCTTCGCGCACTACTCCTTCTTCTCATTACTGGCTCAATCGGTCGTTGCTTCAATCGCGTCAACCTCTGCTTCAACCTGCACCTATCACTAAGTGTTGGATGAATGTTCGAATGATAAAATCGGTTGGCCACGACAGGTACTAAGAGCACAGCCAGCGTTAAAAACAATGTGAACCAAAATTGGCCAGTGCTTAAAGTCATGCGAAGGCAGCCTAAGTATTGATTTCCGATGAAGTCGCTGTTTATGAATAATGTCATTGCGAAGTAAAAGGCAACACTCCCCCAAATGACAACATGATTGAATACTGTCCAATAAGCAGTGTCCAAAGCGATCTTTGGAAAGAAAAATACGAATCTAAGATGGTCAATTGGGAAATTGCGACTTACTTGGGCTGTAACGACGATTACCAAATTCGTTGAGACAACGGTACCAAAAATTTGGTGACCGTCTAGGTTGATACCTTCAGGTCCGACAGCATCGTTGAAGGCACCGTAAGGTATAAAAAAGAGCACAAAAGAAGTAACAATTCCATGCGCGACACTTTTTAAAAATTCTATTTTATTAAATAAGAGATCGACGTGTCCTGGAGTGTAAAGCAGCGGATAACGTATAGATGTGCGATCATCAACATCCTGATCGAATATACCGAGAGCGAGAACAGGCAGCGATGTGTAAAATACATTGTAAAATGATATGAAAGCAGGATCATAAAGAGTCTATCAAAAATAAAACAATCAGAATCAGAAGATATGATTGATATTATGGATTGGATCACCTGTGCTGAGAATCCACAGAAAAAGGCGTACCAAAAGTGACAAAGAGTAAAAGCGAAATTCTTATAAAAGAAGTATCTTAAAAATTTACTCATTCTGTAATATGACCAGCGGCCGTGAACTAAAAGCAACCTTTCCAAGAAACGAAATTGTGCAATGGAAAAATCGCTCGCCAGCACAGCTTGCATTCCTTCTTGTCCACTTATTCCAACGCCAATATGCGCAGCTGAAAATAAATAAAAATGTTGAATAAAGAAGATTGCCAAATTTACTAACTTTTGATCATGCTAACATCATTGGCTCCGTCGCCAATCGAAAGTGTGACTGCTTTTTTGTGCCGCTTAACGAGATCAACGACCAGCGCTTTTTGGAGAGGTGTCACGCGGCAACAAATTACTGCTTTACAACTTGAAGCAACATCTAAGAATAGTCGCTCCATACTTGGCTGTAATGCGTGGACTAGACTATGACCATTTACCACTAAAGCAAATCCTCCAAACGGCTCTGCCTGCATCGTTTCTATGGGGCTTATATTATTTGGTGAAAGTTGATTTCCCGCCACCAAGTTATTATGATAATCATTGCCATTGGTGAATGTGATTGTACTCAAATTTGTAGCTCCCTGATTATGACTTATAACATTCGCAATAGTTTCACGACATCGTTTCAATTCTCCTTCTACTTCATCGAATTCCCAACCTTCTACGATAAAAACTTCGACCATTTCGTCCGTGAGTAATTGACATGAGTAGCCGATGTTAATCGCCGTCTCTTGTTTGTCACCTGTCAGCACCCATAATTTTATTCCAGCAGCTGCCAGATTGGCAATGCATTGAGGCACACCATCTTGAAGTTTGTCTTCGATGGCTGTCGCACCAACCAGCACTAAATTTTGTTCAATTTCTTCGTACACTGCATTTACTTTGTCTTCACGATTATCAAGAGATGTAATCGCTTCGTGATGCCTCACTCTCCACTTTTCGTACACGTTTTCATCCAATTCGCGTCTTGCAATACACAATGTTCGCAAACCGTCGCCAGCAAATTTATTTAAATGTTCAATAGTTTGATTTTTTAAATCTAAACAATTTACACTTAAACGTTCAAATATCACAGAATCTGCGCCTTTGCAGTAAAGAAATATTTTACCATCTTTACGCAGTATCACCTTTCGAAAAGAAGAAATGATAAATATTAGCCAACAATGAAGATTAGCCGATTGAGACATGTCGGATTGGAACTTACAGACATTCTCTTTCGGACATTATTAAAATCGAGAATTGCGAGAAGTTCGTAGATTTCAACTTCGCCCAACACTTCTATCGTTATGCTGTTTGGGGTGCGACTCTAAGAAAAAGAATGAGAAAAGGCAAATCACTTTGAGCCTCTTACTCGATAGACGAAACCAAAATTTCTCGCTGCAGAAGTAAGAGCAGCCTCATCGGGTGACTGGGCTTGATATTCTATGGTGCCGTCTTTTTCCTCGCACATCACTGTATGGCAAAGAGCGAGTATGCGAAAAAATTCGTGCACATCTGCTTTTTTGTTATGTACATCGTCAATTAGAGACGGATCGTAAAATTTAAAAGAGCGTTCGTGGTGCACATTCCAAGAAAAATCAACCGACGGTACGTCTTCGATTATCTCTAATGGTTCACCCGAAATCTCGTCGATCACTTCGCCATAAAGGCGACCCGAAATAGAACACTTATTGAAAGTCATAATATTTTGTGTCAAAGTGCCGGTTTTATCCGAAAAAATGTACTCTATTTGTCCGAGTTCTTCATTTAAAGTAGTTGTCCGCGCTTTTGCCGGTGTATCGTTCGGTGCGTAGTACATTTTTTCATCCCAATTAATCAACAGTGAATGGCAAAATCTTATTACTTCAACACTGACATATAAAGATATGGGCACAACTGTGTTTAATACGATCGCGTACGAAAAAAATATTAAAACTGCAATTATCGCCGCTCCTCCTTTTGGATCATTTTGAGGTACTGCTTTGGCGTCCCACGGAAGGTATACCTGAAAGTGTTGACCGGTAACTGTTTCCCACACTCCGCACGCAATCGTGCAGAACAAACACATGCTGACCAGTACAAACACTATCTGCAAACGAACGCAGTTAGAAATTTAGAGCAAAACACATTTCATGTTTTACCCCTAGAATCAATAAATTTAGTAATCTGTCTAGACTTGTGCGTTTAAATATGGTTTTCCCGCTGTTCTGCATTAACTTTGTGTCTTTTCCGGCGAAAACCACCACTCCAAAGCACCACTTCGTGTTTCGCAGCACGCAGCCACGAAGCAACATCTTGTCCATATCGATTGGAAATGTTTCATGATTCCAGTGCATTGTGCCCTCGAATTTAGTCAAATTGTTATTCGGTGGTTCGCACCTGATTTCGCCTTTCAACGAAAATTTTGATTTAGTTCATTGCAAAAAAAATCTGATGACATAATTACCATTAAACTTCGATAAAAGCTTGATATCATCGCCCATTTCGGCAATTTCAGTAAATGCTTGTTTACATTTTAAATTAGTTTCTCTGCAGAATAAAGCGATAAATGGTCAGAATAATACATCAAGAGGCAAAAAGCAGAACGTACCCATCTAACTCGGCTGTTTCAACATAACATAAACCATTTGGTTCACTTGTTGACAGAAGCAACAAATCAGCCTAAAAATAGGAAGTAATCACATAATGTACTCTTCGTGAGAGCAAACAGCGAAGCGTAGATGAAAACTTACGGCCACAAAGTTATCGTTGTCGATTCTTATTATGTCACCGACTTGTACCTTAAACCAGCGTTCGTTTATTAGCTTTCCGTTGCGCAATACTTTTGACAAGCGATTGTTTACTTGACTGTCACTTCGATGCCTTTGCTGCAATTGAAAGATGAAATGAAACGAAGTTTCATTACGAAATCATCAATTTCATTCACTTACGATATCGTCCACTGCTTCTTTAATAGCCGTAATCGACAGTACAACGATCAAAGGCACAGCAGTTGCCAACCAAGTAAGGGAAGATATCAAAGGAATGAGCTAAATTCACGCAAAAGAAATTTTAATCTTTTTTTGCAATTGTGTTTTTGCAATTTCAGTTAACTGCTGAGGTAGAAAAGCTTCTCATGAGGTTGATCGAAGCTTAGGAGAAATCAAAAACCTGCTAAGCACATTTATTTTCATTTAGATTTTTATGTTCACTCAAAGAAAAACAAAAATGTGTTCAGACGAGATTTACAGAAATTCAAAATTTTGCTCCTTTCTCCGAATATGTTTCGAAAACCAGTGATTTTAAACGATCTTATTTATGAAGAGCTTTTTTGTGACAAGATAGGTTAGAGGCGCTTTCACATGACTCTCTCTGTCCCTCTGGCTCTTTTGAGGTCAGTTTGCCTTTTCGCTTTTTTTATTTGCATTTATTTCGCATTCTTCGCTTTCGTTGAGACTCATTTCGCTCAAAGTCTGTTTATTGTTTCTCGTTTTCAGCGAAAGTACCTTCGAAACAAACATTACTCTTCACCGTCCATTAGCTCGCGAAAGCAATAAATGTGTTTCTTAACTTATTTTATTTTCATGCTACCTTCCGAAATGAAAAACATTCTTTCTAACAGAATCAATTGGAAAATGCGCTTGTACACTCTGTTCGCTTAAAAAGAAGCGAGTGCATAATATTTTTGCGGTATTTTCACTTTATTTTTAAACGGACGCACTGTACTTTGTATGATGATAACTTTTATACGAAATAAAATGAGCGACTAAAATATAATCGCAAGTTTTGCAGAACTACTTCGATAGATAAAATTAATTTTATTTTCATTTTTAGAATGGAGTAGAACGTTTGTGTTCAGCGTATTTTTATTTTTCTTGCAAAAAAAAAACCAAAATGAAAAATAAAATTGAATCTCAATGCAAGAGCCAAGACAAAAAAAATTCTTTGGATTCTTATTATCTTGGTATTGATATTTGAAATCAAAGTTGCTTTTTAACATTGCAAATTTTTGACGCTTTAACTCGAACCTCGAATAAATTTTTCAAGTGAATACTTAAAGTGATTTCGTGATACTCAATCGCAAAGTTTTTAAAAATTGATTCATTTTTTCATAAATAAAAATTCATAACATTTCGCAATTGATAAAAATTTTCATTTTTTAATCGCCTTCAACGATGATTTTATGTTTTGTTTTTATTTCAATCAATTTTATCGAAACTTGCATTTCGCGATATATTCAACCATTATTATTATTATTTTATTATCTATCAAGCTCTATTAAGTTGTTTTCAACGAAGAAGAAAGAATCGATGTTGAAATTTTCGCTCTGTGATGCTTAAAATGTGAAGAAATTATTCGTGGATCGTAAAAATGAAATTATAGAAGGAAAATGTTGAAAAATGGTTTTTAAAACTCTCTTAGTTTTAATGAATAAGAGCTAAAAACTAACGTTTCTTCGCTAGCTGTTTAAATCGAACTATGTTATCGAATATGCCGAAATATGTGAAGTGGAAATTGTCACTTCAAACGAATCGTTTATTTAAAATTGATTAAAAGTAAGTTTGCCTCTTGAATGCATTCACTTTTGATGCATCTTTCGTAACTATTTTACAAGTTGAGAGATTGAAGAAAAAAAAGCAAAATTTGACAAACCTGAAGTATAAGAAGACAGAAAAAATAGAAATTGGCGAGCCTTTTGAACTGTTCAAATAGATTTACAGGTAGAAATGTAAGTATATTATATTTCGATGTTTTGATGTAATTGTTCTGTAAAAAGAAATTGAATATTACAAAGATAATAAGCGAATTGAATTTTTTTTAATTAATCGGTTACCAAAACGCAAGATTAAAAGCGTAAAAAACTCGAATTTAAAAAAAGTAAAACCAATTCAACGATTTTTATTTAATCGTAAATTTTGACTTCATAAACATCTTTGTCGATTCAATCATGCATAAGAATAATATAAAACATAGTAAAAGATGTAATATGCAATAATTTTTATTATTATTATTATTATCATTATCAATCATGTGAAAGTAGTGTAACAATGTGTAATAATTTTTTTTAATCATCTGGAAAGAGTTGACAAACATTGTATAGGAAACCGACAGACTGAACAATTCAATTCCTTGCAAAATTAGTTCATTTTGTAAAGGATTCATTTGCAAAGATTTCAGCCAATTATCGTTGTGCTTTTCAGTATTTTCAAGTTTAGTATGGAGCTGTAGTTTTCACAGTTGTTTGCGCACAGTTTTTTTTTCTCCAGAAACATTTTTGTTGGGAGATAATTAAGTACAAGTTACGTTCGAAACAACAAATTCAATAAAACTTTTTGAAAGCAATAGAAGAAAAGTTTAATTTTGCGGATCGACTAAATAAAATAATGTTTTCATGTTTTTCCATAATAAATTTTATTTAAAAAAATGAAACGTGAATATTCTGTTTTCTATTTTTTTTATAGTTAGAAACAAATTGTCTTAATCTGTTTGTGTGAAAAAATATCGATAAAAAATTTAAATTGAAAAAATGAAAGCAATATGCCGCATATTATGAATATTTAAAATCTTGACAATGACAAATAATCTCTAAAAATGAAAAATATTTCATTCGCTATGATCCCATAAGACCATAAATACTAAAAATAACGAAGAGCGACAGAATGATTAAATGTCACGTTAAGAATTTATTTTCCACTGTAAATAAATTAAGTTATTTGAATAAATTGTGTTAAAACGGTCAGTTTAGTCAAGTAGAAAGTTTTTTTTATGGAAAATAGGTCACAGAAAAATTTTATTTTGGCTAGAAAAACATTTTGCAGCGATTAAAGTAAACTTCTAACGCAAAAAAAAACTTATTCAAAATTCTTATTCATTACGATTTAATTGCATCCAATTTGTTTTATTTTTATAAATAATAAATTTTATTAAAAATAAATCGAGTGTTTAAACGAGTGATTCAAATTAATAAAAATAATTGGCTTTGGTTGAATTATTGGAGCCGATTTAGCAGCAAAAAAACTTTCTGCTTGCCGCGATTTATCAAAATAAGTGAGAAAATAGATGATCTATGATGATGATTTATGTTTTTTATGCGATTTATATGATTTTGATAAGTTTATTCAAAAGCAGGCGACTTTAGGTAATTTTGACCTAGTCAAGATCGATTAAATTTGGAATTTCTCAAGTGTAAATTTAATACAGAATTCGATTTTTAATTGCCTTCTAAATAGTTTAATTATGAAAATTCATTAGTTTGCTATCAAAAAAATTTCTGTGAACACTAATTTGAAAAATGTTTAAATATTAAGTTCACGAAAAAACACAATCCGAAACTGCAAAATGATTTAAAATAGAAAATTCATCATTAAATCATTATTATTTAAATATTTAAAATGTAGAGTTTTATTTATTTATGTAGGAAATATAGCGAAGATTAGTTCCTGTTTTTTGTTTAGGAAGGAAAAATTTTTTATTTATGTAGGAAAATTATCTATCGCTAATGGCGTTGAATTTTTGAAAATAAATCGAATTAAATTAAAATCAATATAATCGATTTATAAATAAAGCAGATTAAACAAACTTTCTCATTATTTTAAATATTTTTCGAATTTATTCATCGGTTCAATAAGCGTCAAATTGGATTATTGTGAACTATTAATTGCATTGGTGGAAATGGTAGGAAAAGATTAGTCAGTCATAGAAGTGGAAATGAAATGCAATGATGTAAGCGGTAGAGAACATTAAATGAATTGGTTGTGGTAATGAGCTACTCCAGCTATAGGCATGGTTGGTAAAAAGATGATCATTTTGAAAGATTTCGTGGTAATGGTTATGTAATTGGAATTAATCGTTGTAGTGATGGTTATTAATGGTAACCATGCACACCTCTAATGTCGATTTATTTACACAAACAAAAGGATTTTGAACTTCAAATAGTTTTTCGTTTTCTTTTTGAATTATGTTCAACTGATACAGGTTGACCAGAAATTATTGCGAACAAATTCGATTCAAAATTTTATTCAGATTTTAACACTAAAAGTTTGATAAACAAAAACCAAAGCGCTAGCGAAAAAATTTTGAAATATTTTTTCAATTTTTTTTATACAAATGAGGTAGAAGAGAAAATCTGATTTTATTTTCGCATTCAAGACTAATTCATACAAATTATTAGATCTGATATTTACTTTGAAATTTGCACAATGCTTTTGCAATAGCATTTAAGTATTTTATTAACTTGGTTTTCTTTTTTCTGATAAAATTTTTGTTATCGAAAATTGAATAAATAAGAAATAAAATAATTAAATTCCATAAGAAATTGATTGAGAATCTGGCAAAATAATTTGAATCGAATTCATTCACCATAATTTTAGGTCAACCTGTAAACATTTCTATTTTATCATTAGTTTAAGCTTAATTTTTTATATTCAAAAATGTTTTGCATATAAACACTGCAAAGTTGAGCGAATTTTTTTTTGTTTACGTGCGCGCTTTTAATTTTTGCCCATTATCTCCAAATGAAATTCTTTAAATCTTCGAGAGAAACCAAATTATTTGATATTAAATCTTTTTGCGTTATTTGTCTATATTCAACAAAATGTACAGCTACCCTCAAAATATGTTACAGCTTATCAATGCTCTAAATATATGTGCGAAATAACTCGTGATGCAATATTTTTTGACTACAACTGTACAAAAATAAAATCGCTTCAACTTTTATTGTAAAATTTCGGAAATAATAACATTAAAATTTCAAAATCTGCACCGATTTTTATCGTTTTAAAACGCGATAATGCAGAGGTTGAACGAAAATGCAGAGAGAATACATTTTTCACATTACCAAGAATCGATTAAAATTTTTTTGTTTTCCATTACATTGAGGATACGCCTTTTTGTAAAAAAAGGATTCATAAGCTACATCATTTAAACATAAGACCAGTGAATGGCAAAGTAACTTTATTTAGGAATATCATTATTTCCGTTTGATATAAAACTCATCGTTAAAAAAAATCGAAAACTGTGTCAAAATTGATATTTTAGGAAAATAAAATTACTTTGGTCCAAACAACAGTTTAAATGTTGAAATGTTATCTTACCATTAGGTCTATTGAAAAAGAAAAATTGTTTTTCACTTTATTGGCCAATGATTACACAGATTATCATCGGGTTTGTTTCAAATGAAGAGCATTTTTCGAATAGAACATCAATTTTTGGTAACCCGAAATTGAAATATTCATGTGCTGTAAAAATTGCTATCTAATGTCGAAAATAACATAAATTATGTGAAGTAAATAAAAATGTTTTCATTCAAAACAACCGCAGTGAGAATCGTTGACCAGCAACGGAAAAAAAAACTTTTTGCATGTACCTAATTGTAAACTTTTTTAGTGAGAAAGAAGCACAACAACAATTTGAACGATTTGAAGAGTAAAAATTTTACTCCGTTATGATATTAAAACAGTTTTACGTGAATTTCGAAAGATTTAGAAAAAAAGCTTCAACTCTTTTCTGAGTTGACTGAGCACCAAGCATATAAATAGCGAAATATTTTTGGTTTTGCTATTACTTCCTCATATTTTAAACTTTTAAGATGAAAAATATGCTTTGCGCGTTGTGAATCGAATTTGTTTTGACATTTCTAACCGAGCTTAACAAATAATAGCAATCGAATTGAAATAAAACGCTGAAATAACACGATTAACAAGTAAAAAGGCGCATAAAGAAGTCGACGAAAAAGTGATCATCATTAGCGAGATAAATCAAGATCAAGTGAAAATGTAATCCTCGACAACGTTGGTGTTGTGTTACAATAAATTAAAACACGGTACCAAATTAAGTGTCAATTTGTGCTTTTTTCAGATTTTCACGAATTGCTGAGAGTTGTTCATCGACCTATTCGAATCTGCAGATTTTTGTACTTTTTACGCGAAGCTTTTAATAAACGAATTTGTTAATCATTTAACAGCATTTAAATATTGAGTTTAGAAGAGTTTAGCGATGAGTGCAAAAGTAAATTATTTTTATTTTTAAATCAAAGTGAAATATTATCGCGGAAAAGTATTCAAAGACGAGAATGTGAATCGCTTTCAAGAAGAAAGCTTCAATCTTTTTCCTGAAAAGCTATTTTAAATTTTTTTTTAAGCTTCGAGAAAATCAATATTTCAATTTTATGATGTATTCTCTCGACTTTTGCACTTGCCATTTTATACGCTTAAAATGGATGTAAAATGGAAAAATGTTTAACATAATCCAACTCGCAAGCATTTCGATTATATTCAAATGTAAAGTCATCGCGTTGATTTTTTTAAAGTAAAAAATCCTGTAAGACATAAGACAAAAGCTAATAATTTCGATGAGTATGATAGAAAACAAAAAATTAGGTAAACAATTGTGAAATATGATTTCCACATCAATTCATTTGAATTTGAGCACAAAAATAGGCGACAATATGATTAAAGATTCATTTTTTCAAATTTGTCCATTTAGAATGTATTAGAAATTATGTCAATGAGTAAATGTTTTAGTTTATTGAAGTCAGTTAATTGAAAAATTTATAATAAAAAGCCAATTTAAAATTGCAAGTGTTTACTCTGGCCCTAAGGAAATCTCGTTTCTCGAGCATTTCAGCAATAATATGATAAGAACTTTGTATCTCAAGTTTTGTGCTGAGTTTTATTTCTA
>NCKU01002574.1:0-18543 GCA_003675995.1 Dinothrombium tinctorium | reverse complement strand
CCAGCGAAACCGCAGGCAACGAATGTGAGTGACATCGAAACGCGAAAAGTTTTGAAATTCAATGCGCGTTAAGTGTGCTATTGAATTATAGTGTTATTGAGTTTAAATGTAAGCTTTCAAGAGCAGAAAGTGTGATATTTGAATATTAAATCATTTGAAATTGAACGCTTTCAACAACTCGATTTGATGAGCAAATTGAAAAAGGCGCAATTTTCACCGAATTTCCATTTTGAGAAACAGGTTGCGTTCGTCGAACAATATTTCAAAAATTGTGACCATTTCAATGAGATGAAAGTTTTTTAACTGAATTTAATTTACTTTTTTTGCAAAAAAAGTTTTAAATCAAAATATCTGTTCAATTGAATGGCGAATATAGGAGCGAAATATTCTTACTTTGACCACTACTGCTGCAAATATAATTTATATTTCAGGCTTAAAATGAATAATTTTGGTCAGCTAGTTTTTTCATTTCTCTATCTTCAAATTCTCAAAGTAATTAATTCAATTCAAAAATTTAAAAATATTTTAAGATCATTAGAAATACAAATTTTCCTCTCAAACACAAAATAGTGAGAAGAAAATTCGCGTTCAAAAAATTTTTTAATGTGAGATTCGTTTTTATACCAAAAACAGCGAAGCCAGATCGGCGAACATTAACAATGCACATGCATCAGGCTACATCCTGATAACCGGATAACAAAGCTACACTCGCAATTTGCTCCAGTCTTGCAAACATCGCCGCTATTTCAGCTTGCATTACACTTACAATGAGTTTGTTTTGAAGCGTTGACAGCAGAAGAAGCATCACGGCGAAAAGACCGAAATCAATCGTCTATCGGAGAATGTTGAGCGCTTAATTAAAACTCACTCGAAAACAGTTCGAAATCGTGAGGAACACAGCGATTGTTTCGCTGCTTTGCACGAACATTTTTCGCGTTGATTTCCGTGTGAAAAATTGTTGAACAAATGATTAAAATCGCATTTAAAACACATTTTAAGAATTCAACTTTACAGCGAATCATCGATGTTTAACATTGAATAATGTGGTAATTCGCTTTTGAACATTTACTAATTTCTGTGAAACTTTCTAAAACACATGAACTCACGGCGAAAACACTCATTTATGGGCATTTAACAATCACCAGTTTACATCTATTAACCAATTGTAATACTTCTTCAACTGAACAAAGTGCGATTTTAGCGCATTTCGATTTCAACATCCTACGCGTCGGTAAAGTGGTCAGCATTGAAACCGATTCCACGTGTACAAATCGTTTGCATTTTTCGATTGCAAAAGAAACAAAAAAACGAACAGAGAAGAAACTCAAATATTGTCACGAAAATAATTCGAAAAAATATTTGCATACTCTTCATTTCAAGCTTTGTTTTGAATCAAAAACGCCGACATAATTAAAGAAAAATCGGCTCATTTGCAGACGCAAGGTTTGCTCCTCCATGGAGTTTATGTTTTTCTTTTTTTTAAACTCCAGGCTATCAGACTTTTAAAACCGAATTCTCTTTCAAAAGATGAAACATAATACCTCTTCAAACTGAACGAGCACAAAAATAAATTTAAAATATTTCAATGTTAAACAATTATGACGAAAATATTTGTGACCTTAAAAGAAAGCTTAATTTGAGGTCTTAAAAAAAAGTTGAAAACCGGGCAAATTTTCTCAATAATTTCACACACATTTTATTTACTCTCATTCAAAAAAATATGCCCATTCGCCCTAAAACTTTTTTTTTCTTGCTTATTTTCAAATAGATTTTAAAAAATGATTTCAAATGCTTTCCATTCAAACTCTCTTTGAATAGAAAACACACACAAAAAAATCATTAGCCCGTCATTGAGGAGGGAAGCTGCTTTTGCTTTTTCAATACGAAGTTAAACTTTTATTGTTTTGAAACTTTTCTATTTTGAAAATTTTTGTAAAATTAATTTTTTTTTTCCACAGAATGCACATTTGAGAGAGCGTCTCACACTTTTATCGATAATTTTCGTTTCGTAACTTAACTTTTCCAAGAAAACTTGAAAAATGACAAAGTGAAAATGAAGGTTTACTTTGTGGCCGAATCCATTTTGAACTGATCACCAGTGCACCACGCATGTAGTGCCTCAACAAAAAAAAAAACTTTTTTACAAGTTCAGTCTGCACTTATTTTCCATGTAGCTTATATGAAAGTAAGTGAAATTTGTAAAGCTTAAATTGCTCAAGCACTAAGCGCTTTAAAAATTAAAAGGAAAACACATGTTTGCTTTCGTCACGAGTTTTTTATTCAAAAAAAAAATTCAAATCTATAAAATAAAAAAATAAAAAATTCACTAAGTAGTGTAAGACGTTTCATTACATTTTTCATTTTATTTTATGGCTTTCAACAAACTTATATCACTCTGAACTTGTTAAATTTGAAATTCAGCACTTCGAGATTAAATTTTTTTTTTGATTCATGTTTAATTTTTAATCTCTATTATAATTTTAATTTTTAATTTATCGTATTTTTAGTTTTTGTTTAGCCTATTTGCGCATCATTTTTAAAAATTTAAAACTGTTAAGAAAAAAACTTTTTTTTTTAATTAATTTACTTATTGAAAAAGCTTTTATGAAAACTTAATTAAATATTTTTTTCATAAAAGTAGCCAAAATCGTATATTCGCATGAACTTGAGAAAAAAAATTATCAAAATTTCAAATGATAAAATTTGTATATAAATAAAAAAATTGAAATTTTATATATTGCTAGCGAAAACTTGTGAAGTTATTTTACATTAGATTATATTTCATTAAATTACATACTTACGTTTTAAGTTATAGTGAGACAAATTTAAAATAAAAATTTGTTTCATCATTTTCAATGTGTAACGTCAACTGTATTCTTCATCGAATAAAAAATTCTTAATGAAAAGCGATCGAAAAATCGTTTTTAAGCGTTTTAATACAATTTGCTGTACGGCAATATGCATTTAGCGATTGCGTAAAGCATTTTCGGATACCAGTGGATACCGTTCGCTACGAACTTGGTTCGATGCGTTCGATTAAATGCTTTCAAGTGAAACAATTCGCTGAGATAGCGCAATGAGTGAATTAAATTGTTCCACATGCGATATGGAAGAAATGAGAGATGCGCCAGTTTTTGATCGTCGATTACGGCGTAACACGATGCGAGCACTCCATTCACGAGAATGGTTCCTTCGCCGGTCAGTGGTGCGTACGCACCGAGTTCGACTGTTGAATTGATGTTGACAATTTTTTCAAGTTTTACTGTCTTTCTATCTACAATTTTATATAAATATTGACCTACGCGTACATCGCGCGCGAACACTGGTTCACCGATACTTTCAAAATTCGATGCAGCGTCGCTGATGAACAAAAGATGCGATTCAGTCAATGCAATTTTAGCTCCACTTTCGGTTTCAATATTATAGTAAAGCCGTTTAAAATTTGAATCTCTGTCCAGGAACATGATTACTTCACTTAAAACAACATTTCCTCGAGAGTCGACGGTCAGCACACTTTCGCCGATCTCGAGTTGGTCGATTCGCTTCGGTCCGCTGCTGGTGATCACCCAACTGCTGCCGTCGAAACATCCGCCCGATCTTCCGGCGTCAGATTTTTCTAGCGAGAAGAACATCGAATTATGAGCGACAATGTTGAATCAACGACAGTGGCGAGCAATGGCAAACTTTTCTTACCAGATTTTACCGAAACATGAATGTGAAATCGCGATTCGTAGTAAACCCAATCGAAGCCGGCTTCGACCGCTAGGCGAGCTAACATTCCGTACTTGCTTCGGTCCCTATCACTCGTGGTTATGTCGACCGCACGACCCTCGTAATGCAGCGAGTCAATCGCGTGCTGACCTTCTTCGTCCCAGCCTTCGGTTACTCTTAATTTGACACCAGGCCATTGATTCATCACTGATATCGCTAGAGTATTCAATTTCTCTTTCAATCTCTGCAACAAGAGAAGCGAAAATTTCAAGTGAAATAACCATCGAAAACATTTGCGCAATGAACTTTATGGGCAATAATTTTAAAATTTTTATCGCACAATCGAATCTATCGAACAAACTCGTTGACGTTCGTAAAAATATTTTCGATGTAAATTCAGTTTTACATTGAAAAGAAAAAAAATTTAAAATAAAAAAAAAAATCTTGAAAATTCTTGTCATTCTGAGTTTGGTATTTATGCGAAATTCAAAGATTAAAAACTCGCGAAGAGTTTATCGATCGAGCTGAGCAGTGCAAATACACGCGAGATCGTTGTGTGTGTGTTTGCAGATGAATGCGAAACGCTATTATCGACGATAAATTGCAAAAAGTAGAATAGTTCGCGTTTTGCTTTTATGCAGAAAACGGCTTTTGGTGTTTTGAAAATGTTGTTTTCATACACTTTGTGCGTGTATAAATTGTTGTGTTTGACAAATGAAAGCGCAAAAAGAAGCGAAAAGAGCGAGCGAACGAAATGAGTGGGCAAATAAGGGACCAACCGCGGATAGAGATTAACAGTTGCCGAAGATTTGACGAGTGAACAATAAAGCAAATAAGAAAGCAATATAATAGCGATTGAATTTTACCTTTTAACAAGAAGTTAAGAGAGAGATGGGCTATACGCGGAGCAGAAGAGAGAGAGAGAGAGAGAGAGAAAGAGAGAGAAATTGTTGCTCGGAACACATTTTTCGCCCCGGCTTCGAGTTCGCGAATCATTTTCTTCGCGTTTTCTTTGTTGTTGTTCATTAAAGAAAGGATCCAAGTTTAAAATGGTTAAATTTAAGCTCGTTTTACAAGCCGTTGCACACTAATGGCTTTTCAATGCGCACCTTTGTTCTCTTCGTTGTTTGGCCATTTTGCATCCTCAACACACACTCAAAAACTTTTCTATCAATACTCGCAACACACACAAATACACACACCACACGTTCTATTTACACGAACACCATGTAGAATGTATAGGTTTTAAATTTTTTTTGAGTGTTTGCTGAATTAAGCAAACAAATTTTTAAAATTCATCGTCGTAATTCGAATGCTCGCATTAGCTTTTCGCTTTTGAATTTTTTTCTTTCTTTCTTTCTTTCTTGCCGCAAAACAAAAATTATTTTGAGTCAAAAGAAATTTCAATGAAAAACACTTTAAAAGTGTTTGCGCGATGATAATTGTAAGCCTCTTTGCGAGAGAACTCGAACACCAAACATCTCACCCTCAACGCGTATAACTTCCATAGACACTGGTTTTCGCTCACCTAAAATCGTGGGAACGATGCTTATTAAAGCCACCTAACATTTTAACGGAAGGTTAGTGATTAGAAACCACGGTGGGTGGTTATTGCTCGTTTACTTGCTTTCAAACGGTGTTCTGTGTACTTTTGGTGGATGCTTGTCAAAAGAAGCGCGTTTTTCGACAATTTGCGGATAATAAAAAGAAGAAGAAAAACTGCTGATCGCAAATGGACGCTGTTAAGTGGTCAGAGTCACTATCGATCGTTATGGGTGCTCAGCTTCTTTTTCGTTCACCCTTCTAGCGTAGCTCGACAAGAGGTAGAGAGAGAGAGAGAGCGAGCGAGCAAAGCGTGTTTTTATCTCGTTTGATTTCGTAAATTCTGCCGAAAGCTTAACTAAAAATTTTTTAACACTCCACTTTCGAGGACATTCATATCGTGTATAAGGTACTTAAAAGCTTTCTGTCATAAAACACGGCGCCAGGAGGGTGGTAACAGGTAACACGTAGCCAGCGTATTGTATTACATAAATCGAAATTACCGTTCTCTCCACTTTTTTTTGTCGCTTCGTTTTCGGCCTCTCTCTAAGCTGAATTCGCAAAAGAAAAAAAAAGTTTCCGAGAGTCGATAATCAATTGTGTAGAAAAGAAAGGAGACAAAATAGAACTTCAATCATTTCGCCAACAGGATTAAAGTTCGGCTCGTTCTTTGTTCGCCATTTGAAAAGTTGGACAGCGAAGCGGCTATACGCGCGAAATGCAATCAACGAGATATGCATACGCTCGTAGGCAAAGGTGTACGCGAAAGCGGCTTATGTGCGCCGAAAAGTATGAACAATAATAGCGCTGATATTGTGCGAAAGCAACAACAACGAAGTAATTTATTGTATTGACGAGAGAAACGTTTCGCGATGGTTAATGGAATAATGATGATCGCTTAACAAGCGTTCGTTCGTTCGCTGGCTGCTCTTCTGCCCACGGCTCGATTAGCCGAATCTGTCAAATTAATTGTTTACACCTTTCTCGCAAAAACAAAGCTGAAAAGTTGTCAAAGTTTAGTGCGAAATTGTGCGCATCGAACGCGTGCGATTGCGATTTCGCTACATGTGCATCATCTGCGAATAAGTCGCTTCTTCTTGCTGCTTTCCAGACAGCGTTTTTACTCAGTTGCCAGTTGCCAGCTAAGAAGAAGGAGTGCAAAGAAGCGAGCGAATGAGACACAAAGCATCGCGTTTCTCGTTATTCATTAAAATAATAGCAAAGAAAAATGCGCCGTCAATTAAAGCGCCTTTCGTAATGTTTGAATTGAAATATAATTTAAAGCAAAGCGATTAATAATGACGTCGAGTCGAGACAGCGACAGGAAAGAAAGGAGCGAAGTGAGCAGCGAGCAATGGCAAAGATCTGCTGCGGCACGGTTTTTCTATATTCGCAGCGAAGGTAGACGGATGTGCTTCTTCTTTGGCGCAGATGAGGACCATCCTCAGGAGGAGCGAGAGTCGAAGAAGCGGAGGGGTGGGCACAGCTCGACGAATCTACACTTCGCTCACTCGCAGCGATCTTTGGTGCGATGGGCCGCCGCATTCTGCGCTCGCAGTGAAAAAAAATATTATGGAACGAATACCCGCGAGGCCATTGGAACGCTGTAATTTACACCCTCCCGCCAGCTAAGGGTCAGCACATATTTCGGCGTGCGTAGCAGAGGCAAGCACCTGAGGCGCAAAGCTGTCGCTTATAATGGGTGTAAATTATATGCCTTTCTCCCACCGCTAAATAACATTCATAATTTCGAGAGAGAGCTGATCACAAACAAGTCTAAACCTAAACGTAGTATTATAATAGGACCACCGCATCGATCTAACTTTGGTGGGCTCTCTTGCCTCTCTCTCTCTCTCTCTCCTCTTGCCCGAACGCCGCTCGCAAGAACTTTCTTCAACTTCTTTCGCTCGCTTGCTTTTCTTTTCTTCGAGATTCTTGTTTCTTTTTGCACCAAACTGTTCACCCAAAGCTCAAACTGAGCCACTTTTCGTTAGCTTTTCTTCGTTTTTTTTTCGTGGCTATAAATTCAAAGCAATTTTCATAAAGCAACTTCTCCGCTTTTGTTCTCGCTTCGTTAGTGTGCAAATTCAACGAAATGAGCGATTATTTACTCGCTGCAATCATGACTCGATTATTGATTCGCTTTTTCTTCTTCTTCTTCTTCTTCTCATTCTTTTAAACGCATCGCTTTGAAAATGAAATGAAACACTTGTTTGCAAACATCAATACAACACAATAAACAAAGCAATGAGTGAAAATCAATTATCGCTTTAACGTTTGAGGGTAGGACGGCCACAAGCTTCTTCTCTCGCTCGCTCTGAAGCTGCGAAAATTGGCCGCAACAAAAGAAGTTTTAAACGCAAAAATGCCGAATGTTCTTCTTAAACACATTTTACGACAACAAACGCATACACACACTCATTTTACAACGCATGCAATCGTATTTCATTATCGCGAGATGAATGAGGCAAAAAGCGTTAAAGCCATACGCTTGAAAGCGATGCTAATTGCTGTCAACGAGAGAGAGAGAGAAAGAAGCTTGCGAACCCACAATAATCCGAAGCCGCTCGCAATAACACCATTTGCCATTTACACTCCGACCTTGTTCCCAGTTTTTCAAATTAGTGTCATTTCGAGTTTTAAGCACACCATTCACAAATCACAGCAAATTGTACATTCGCAAAATGTTATTAGTCAAAAATTGTCCGTAAAAGTTCCAAATTCGCGATCACCAGCTACGGTTTCAAAATTTCTCTTTCGCTGTCAAAAGTTAAAATCGATTGGCAGGCAGAAGCAGCTAGCAGCTAGCAGCTAGCAGCAGCAGCAGCGGCAGCGAGCAGCTTGTGTGTGAAGAATGGCGAGAGGAGAAGACGACGAAAAGCTCGACTCATGTTCCCTGAGAAAAAAAAAAATTTATTTGAAGTATGTGATAACAGGATAAGTGTGACAGGCATCGGTTCAGTAGACAACAACGCTGTGTTGTCGATTCGTTTTTCTTCAGTTATACATTTCTCAAGTTTCGGAGAAATATATACACACACATACACACACACACACACACACACACACGCTCGCAAGAGAAGATAACAATGACTGAAGACTTGCGACAAAATCTCTTTTGCTTTCTCTTTTTCTCTCGCTTAATGAGTATCTCTTCATAAAATATTATTGTATTCGATCGCCTGTGAAGCGATCGTTTTAGTGACAATTTACTTTCCACTGTATTCAATTTGCGGCGAACGTATTCAATATGTTTTGATGAATCGCTTGTCTCGAAGCGACGACGATTTTTCTTTTCGATTCTCGGCAATTAAAAGAAAGTTTAAAAAGCCGAAGAAGCGAAGTAATAACAAGAAAAAACAGTAAACGAGCGATTGCAAGCGATCGAATGTTACGATTATCCGGCGTTTCGTTTTTCAAAAATTTTTGTCAAAACAATCGAAGAAGACGAACGGTCGGCCAGAGAAAATGACTAAAGAGCGTCGCGCCGCTTTCTACCCGTACGACCCGCGCTATTATCTCTCGCACCTTATGCTTTATTGACACTCGAATATATCACCAAAGTTGAAGCGTAAGAAAAACAAGCGTTTTTACAATTGTTTGAGTTTGTTTTCGACGCGAAAAAGTATAATCGAGAATCGCAATCAATAAAGCGAAAGAAGCGTTCGTTTGAAGTGGTCAGCCAGGCCGGAACCGAGTGATACTTTCCACACTGATCGATTGATACAAACAACACAGCGAATGTGCAATTATTTAACGTGAACAGTGTACACGCAATCGATTTGCATTTAATTGCATCTTTTGCGTCGAGCGCCGAATTGAAAAAAAAGCCGAGCGAATAGCGAGCAAATAAAATAAGAAAATGGCAATTGTACTCACTTGGGTCATCAGCCGATCGGCTCCCGTGCCCTCTTCGTCTTTAAATATAATGTCGGGATTGTAATTTGGCACAAGTTCTCGAAATCTTTGATCTTCGCGACTAATTTTGCCTTCGACGAGGCCACTCGCGCCGAGCGTTGTCTCGGACACATTAGGAACATGTTGCTTGAATACAAGCGGCGTAAGTTTGCGCGGACTGCGACGACGTCCGCCGCCGCGGCCGGGTCCGCAAGCGTGTACCGAGTCGACGAGAAGCATGAATACGATGAGCACGGCGAGTATTTGCCTCTGATGCGGTGGTTTGAAGCGTTTCCACGCGAACAAATTGTTATTATCACAGAAATTTCGTTCGCAGCGTAATGCGAACGCGAAAATGGTGATGGTGGTGGTGAATGGCGATGCCTGCAAACGGCCCGAACTGGCGTACGGCCCGTCAGGTCTGTTCATCGGCATAGCATATAAAAGCGAGAAGTTTGGTACACTGGCGACGGGCGACGAAAACACGATCTATATAGTGGTGAACATACTGCGTTCAACATAAGCAACAGAGTGAGCGAGCGAAAAAAAAGTTGCAAAACTTGCGCGCTTCTATAATACAAAATTGTTTGCCCTGTTCGCCGTATTCTCTCTACCGACAACAGCGTTTGTCTGCCTATAATAATGAACGCAACGCGCACACACTTCTCATTCTTCTGTGCTTCGTTTCGATCGTCGCTGTGCCCAGCGAGAAAAAAAAAGTGTACAACATGTGACCTGCAAAAATGGAAGCGCGATATTTCAGACACTCACCGGCGCGAGAGCGTCTTGCGATTTGCTTCGAGTGCTATGCTCTCACTTCTCTTGTCGCTCGTTCGCTCGCGAAAGAGGCAGAGGAGTAACACATACTGCATACACACACACATATACACAACACACACAACACACACACACACATACACAACAACGCAGCACACACGCACCGAATGTTGGGTGAAATTCGCCGGCGGGCATTGGGTGCGATCACAGGTATCCTGCTGATAAGGTATGTTTCATTATAATACCGCTTTTCTCAAACTTTAGCTTCTTTCTCTCCTCTTTTTTCATCGCAGAAAAGGTAATGAAAATCGTCTTCTTTTCAGAAATTATTCTCGTTATTCGCGAGAGCGAAAAAATGCGCCACAGCGACCGGCGCGGCTGTGGCCACGTATTTCGTCTTCTTCTTCGCTTCTCTCCTCTCACTCTCTTCTCTCTCTGGCACTCTCTGCGTGTTGTTAAACAACCGCAAACACGCGTTCACGAAACACCTATACGTGCCGAAAAGGGTGCGCGTAACTCTCTCTCTCTCTCTCTCTTCGCTCGCGCGCGTATAGTAAGCACTTAAACTCAACTTCTTCTTCTTCTTCTTCATCTCGATTTCGAGCGCATTCAAATTGATTTATTACATGTTTATTGCGAATTAAATGCGCATTGCGAAAATTAAAGGCTGGCGAATTTGTATCACACTTCTTTTCGCGAATTGAATGCGTTTATGTCAAATTTATAATTTTAAAAGCGTCGAAATATGAGTACCGAGTTACAATGTGAAGAGTGGAAACGAGAGAGAAAAAAAGCTGAACACAGCGCGTAACGCTGGTGGGATGACCCCCGTTTAACCTGTGCCTGTGAGGTCTTTGTGTGGGGCTTTGACCACCCACCTTTTTATACGCGCTTTATATATATAAACACACACACACACACACACTGTATTTTGTACGACGATCATTCTCACAAATTTCTCGATTAACTTTTCGCTCTTCTTCTTCTTTTCTCTGTGTTTGTATTTTATTTTGCACACATTCACACATTCAGCCAAAATGCTTCAGCGATTATCGCAACTCGTAAACGCGATTCACTCGTGAATTTCATACGTTTAATCACCATTAATAATAATTTTAACATCGATTATCATGATGTTTTTTCTTTACATACAGCATCTCGTATTTATTTAAAAAAAAGAAAATTTTATCAATTTTTTTTCGCCACATTTGTAGAAAAAAAAGTACAACATTTGTCAAAAAAAAACTTTCACAACAGTTAAAAAAATTATTTCTTAATAATAATTTTTTTTCACTCATATTCATGATTAATGATCGTTTTGTGTTTAAATTTATGGCTTCATAATTTGATTACGTGAAACACTCGAAATTTGCAAACAGCAATTTTTTGCTAATTTGACAAGCATTTTGAATAAATTTTCGACTCTTGCGAAAGACGAGAAAGAAAAAACACGAAAGCGCGAAGATTCGTGAATATCATCAAAATTCAAAACGAATAAACTAGAATAAATTTCGTAGTTAAGGTGAAAATCGTTTAATTTCTCAAGCGAAATTTATATTAATGTAACATGCACGATCTGCGCTTCAATTCTTCACTCATCGCTAAGTCATTCATTGCGAAATTTTTTTTCTTCTTCTTCTCGCCAATGTATACAAAACGAAACAATGAACTCGAAGCACTCACTAGCAACAAAGTTTACTTTGCAGTAAAATAATTTTTATTGCAAATTTGAATATTGCTCTCGTTGCTAATGGTTTTTAGCTAGTGAAAGATGAAGCGAAGAAATTACTGCGCCTATCGAAAGATTACTTCGAAATAATCGTTAGTAACGAACTGGAGAGGTAAAAGCGAAATGCAAAATAGGCGCATGAAACATGCATTTGTCAACTCGCAACTCGCATATATAATAGAATAAACGCTATTTGTAAAGCGAACGAAATAAGCTTTCGTTGAAAATGAAATCTCTACCCTTAATACAAACAGCCGCGCCACTCCTTTGATGGTTCCGAATACCAAACATCCGCCGCGGCCGACAACTGTTAAAAATCAGTGACAAATCGTTCTGGTCGAAAAGCGCAAACAAAGCGCAATTATTCTTCTCTCTTTTTTTCGTGAGATATGCTTTAGAAGCTTATCCTCTTGGTCGCCAATTGCACCTATAAAATTGTGTATTCGAGGCATAGTTGAGACTAGAAAATGCACTTGAGCTTAATAACAAAAATATTTCCACTTTTTTTTGCACATGTTAATTATTTTTCATTTAATTTATTTACTTGTTTAGTTAGGTATCGATAATAATATTTTCTCATTTTTCTTTTCGCTATTTCAAGTACTGCGAATAAAAGCGCATTCTGAAATTCAATTCACGCTTTATCAATAAAATTAAATTATCATACGGGTCATAATTCTGGTTAAAAGCTCATATCAATGGTAATTCAAATGTAATAACCATACACTGTGATGCGTGAGTAAGACACGCATCTACAGCCACAAGCGTTGAGAATACGACAAACTTGAACTAACGAGATCCCCGCATTTTCTAGACATTGTTAAACACTGTCCTAAGTGAGATATCACTAGGACAAACGTCGAAAATTGAATAAATTTATTATAAAATGTTGATTCTCGCATGCTTATTATTGTTTAATAAATCTTCTCATAATAAATCAATTCAATTGCGAAATTAAACGGTTGATAATTTTGTCAGAAACAATTTCATCAATTGTCTCAATTAAAATGAATTAAATAAGACAGAGATGATTAACATTTGTGCATAAGAGAGCTCGAAACGGGAAAATTTAAACATTTCCGCAATTTTGAGAATTCTGGCGCTTTGAAGACATGGAGAGCAATCAGTTTGTCGCTAAAGCCTTAAAATAATTTAATTAGCTTTTTAGAGTAGTGCGTTTTAAAATAAACATTTGAAACATATTTAGAAAAATCGCAAAACTGATTCAAATTTAATGTCATTAATAGTCTTCAGTGGCAAAGGATAATTAGTAAGGCAACTCTAAACATTAAGTTTTACTCTTTTTGATTTTCGAGCTTTGGATCAGTTTGGGAGTTTCGGGACACATTGAGGATCCGTTTTCTGGTCCGAAACATCAACGTGTTTGGGACACAAAGTTTGCCTGTTTCGTTATCGAGTATACGATCTTCATTGTAGAACGAAAAAGACTTGTGTTCGAATGGTTGTTAGAATCGAGAACAAAATGAGGATAAAAATTTATGCATAATTCGCTTGAAATCATTGAAATTCATTTATGGAGCTCATTTTAAACCAAATCAAGTAAATTGCGAAAAAAATTTTTCGAAATCATTTTAGTTTGAAACTAATTAAAATCAGCAATCAGCAATCATGAAAAGCCAGTTTTTAGCTTAATTTTTATAAATAATTAAAGACGAAGCTATTCTCTTTAATAGAGTGCCTGCGACTTGTCTACTTCGAGTGCTGTCGATAGACAGCTTGTTAATGAAATGCAATAAAAGAGCGTGAACAGCTGTAATATTAATTGACTTTTATAGTGTGTGAGTGAGTGTGTGTGTGTGCGTTTGCGATAATCATCTTTACTTTTGATTTGATTTAGTGAATTTCTGTTCAAAAGCTTTTTAATCATTTTTAATCAAATTGTCGAGTTTCTTTGTAAATCCGACAGGTTTGTAGGCGAAAATAATTGCCTATCAAAGCTGGTGGTTAGGTGCGCTCGAATATCTAAAAATCTCGACCGCTTTTTAATATTTACCTTTGTGAATGCAAATAAATTCGTAATTTATTGCATTTTGTGAAAAGAAAATAATGAAGTAAGAATTGGCTGAATTTGTTTAAAAACTTTCATTTCCTTTAAAATGTTTGAAGAGTTTTTTTTTTAATAAATATTTAAACAGAAAGAAACAAAGCCTTTTATTACGAAATCTCGCCTATTTATTCACATAGAGATTAGAATTTTCGTTAGAATGCTGATGTTTATTGCTTTCAAGGAATTAGTCGAGAAAGAAGTGAATTAACTTACTTACAATCCTTGGTACATTTGTTGAAAACGATTACACCACTTTGCAAGAATTAATGTCTTATTTTGCAATTTTTTACAACTTGCAAAGCCAAAGCCGAATGGCGGTTAAATGAATCGAGGAATTAGTTTTAATAAATCCAAAAAGAATATTAAATAAAAATTTGACTATTCAATTTTCATCTCGATGACAAGAATTCATCTTTGGTGTAAAAAGTATCTAAATATAAATATTGCACGATTTGAAGCGTATGATGGTGTTTTCTTATAGTAAGAATGCAAACACATTCAAGTCGCAGCTGTTAGAATTATTATGTGTTCGCAAAAGTGCTGCGAAAATAGTTTAAAATTTTAGTCCACTTATGTTTGGCAAATCTGGCAATTTAAAATCTTTTAAATGTTGAGGAATGTTCATATTTTTAACTGCTGAGACAGCTCTCGCTGGCGCTGCGGATATTCCGGCCTTAAGAGATAAACAAAAATCGGTGTAAAAATTAATTCTTTTAAAAATAATAATAATAACCTCAAGTTTTTCGAGCTTATTTTGTTCATCAATCCTCAAAAGAATTTCATTCATATTTGTCTCGAGAACCATTCCTCCCATAACAAGCTCGTTTAAAATATTGTGCACCTATCGACAATAAAGTTTATTATTAACAATAAATACTATGAAACAATAGTGAAGCAAATAAAACGATATGAGATAAGAAATTTCGTACTTTGTCGACGTGAAAAATCAAATCCAATTCACATACATTTTCGAAGCATTTGTCTAATGTTTCGACAAAAACCTGAAAGTAGAGAGGAAAGCGAATGAAAGAAGTGAATAAGAGTGAATTTACTTGAATCAAATCTAAAATTCCCAATTCACTTTCGGACGAATCGACGCAAAATACAAAGTAAAGCGTAGCGTAGTGACGATAGATAAGTTTATAATCGGAACCGCCGATTAAGCTTTGAGTAAAAATAGACATGAAAAACAAATTACGAAAAGCGTATGCTTAGAAATAAAAGCGAACCTTCCGCCTTCGAGAAAATTGCAAACGTTATCGTCGCGTTTCGATACCAAATGAAACGTTTCGCGAATGATTTGTTGCTGCAAATCTTCGGCCTGAAATAAGAAAGCGTCGAAAATCGTTGAGCGTTCGTGCGATTGAATCCTAGGAACGTACGTAATATTGATAGAATTTTGTTAAACGCGGCTTTCCGTGATTATTGAACACTAGAATTGCTTTTATCATTTTTCGACTTCACTTTTCGTTTCGTTTTCTTCTGTCTTTTCAAATCAACTTTTAATTCTTGCGTTCGCTCACAGAGTGCGCGGATGCGCAGGGATCGTTTCCGCCTTGCGGCGAAAAAACACAAACAAAGAGGGGCGAAAAAAAGGGTGAACAGTTCTCGCCCTTTGCATTATTTATTGCGACGCTTTAATTGACAGAAAATTTAAATTTAAATTTCTAAAAGTGAATATTTATCGCTTTTAAGAGCGATTTTATTTCCAAAACAATATTCAAAACAAGTGCGAAATAACGCGAACTAAATCAATTGAGCAATCAATTACTTTTGAAAAAAATTTTTTAGCGTAAATTAAACCTCGTTTCACAATTAAAAATCGAACAATTAGATACAATGAACCCACTGAACACAAGTTTGCTTAAGTAGCACACTTTTATTCTGCAACTAATCATTTATTTTGCGTGCTTTTTTGACTAAATGAGTTGAATTTTGTTTTATGAAAATCGAGCTAAACACTTCAAGTCCCACTTTATAAATCTCAATTATTTTCATAATTTTCGAAAAATAATTTTTAATATTCAAATTTTTATGTGAAAATTAATTTTTTGAAAGCATATAAAATAATTAACAAATTGAAAATTTTATTACCAAACTTTTAAATCATCTTTTGAAAGATGAATTTTTAAAATTTTGTCCCATTTTGCAAGAAATTTTCAATATTTTCTTCTCCTTTATTTTCCTTGTTTTTGTGTATATTTTTTTTATGAGAATACGTTCGGTTCAATCTCGTTTGTGATATTTTTAAATTTTGCAGTCGCGCTTGATATTTTTTGCTCGCGGCAAATTTTTTAAATCTTAATTAATGAAAGCCACATGGCGACAAAACTCAAGCAGAGTACAACTTATCACTCCATTATCTATGTTATCTTATTTCGGTTTAAATAAAAAAATTTGATCTCTTGTTATCTAAAATTTTAATTTTATTTGTTTATTTCTTCAAATTACGGCCAAAAGATTTTTACTATTCGATGCTAACATTAAAAAATCTTAATCGCCTTCAATTCCGTGAACTAGTGAAGATCTATAATCATCTATAGCATTTGTTTGTTTGTTTTTTGGCCACTTATTTTGAAGCGTTTTAAATTGCACTTATCAAGAGCTTTAGAATTTGTTTTTTTTGATAATTTTCTAAGATTTCTGTTCTTGAATGTATTTTGCAAACTTCTCATTCATTCACAACATAAGAACGTGACGAACACCAAGTAGTGAATTAATTCATTTAATTTTAATATTGCTTAATTCAGCTTTTTTAAAATTCTAGTAAAATTTATTCAAACGAAGGTTTTAAAGAAAAAATTTCTTGGTTATATATAAAAACGTGATGGAGTCTTGTTATTTATATTCAAAAAAATTTCGATGATTAATATTAAACTAACTGTAGCTGATTAAAACGAAAAATTTTTTTAAATTTCCCCTCTTTTCAATATGTGTGTTGGCTCAATTCTATGTGGTCAACAGAAAAAAGTCATGATTAAAAATTCATAAATAAATTAAATTAAAAATTGATTAGAAATGTTCAGCTAGACTTTTGTGTATTGTGAAATTTGTCAAATTGAAATCATTTTAATTCTCTAACATTATGCATACTAAGTTAAAAACATTTTTAAAATTATTTTGAATTAAAATATCGATAAATTGCAGTAAAAAAATGAATTGACTGCGCTCGAAGGATGCTTGATAAATGTAAAACCTTACAAATGTTTGTTCATTTTAACTAAAGTCGTAAACTGAAGGAATTAGCGTTAAAATTGAAAAGAATATGAACACTAAAAGAAGAATTTAATTAGCATTACCTGCGACACATAGCCTGAGGCGACGAAATTGCTTATCTCAATTTTTTTCAAAGGCATTGAAATGTTTGTTCGGCATTCAAGGCGAGTGAAGAGAAAAGCGAAAAACTTGTTTCTTTCACTCTCATTTCTTCGGCGACTATGGATGCGAACGTTGAGACGGATGAATACGAGCGCGAAGATCCACCATTGACGATTCGTACGTGCTGGTCATGGCTTCGTACGCACTATTTTTCGTGCGATGCGTGCAAACGACGAATTCCGTTTATCCAATGGCTGCCTGGCTATGAGTTCGAAGAGTTCAAAGGCGATTTAATCGCTGGTCTCTCTGTAGCTTGTACGCTAATACCTCAAGGTAAGTTCGTTTAATTATCTACGTTAAAAAATAAAATATTGTCAATGAATTTTATCAATAATCAGCTGAATTTTTCAATATTTTCGGTTTCAAAAACATGCCACAAGTGCAAAAGTGAAAAAGGAGTGAAGCAGATGAGAAACTATGCGAAGGACTCGATTATAAAAACAAGCGTTCAAAGATGATTAAAATTCTCACAAAATGAGCATCGAAAAGATTGAGACTCAAATGCATGAGTTTGAGCGGAAAAATTTTCTCTCGCTGCGGGAAGCTTTGCGCTCAAAACGAAAACTTTTTTCGTTCAGCTCAATGAATTTTGAATTTGATCGCCCCGTTGCGTTTTAATTCGACAGCAACGAAATTAACAAACACTTAGTGTGTTTGAAACATAATTTTAATCGATGCTTCTAATGTTTTTGTTTAGTTATTTAATGTAAATTTAATTTAATTACAGCTTTAGGTTTAGCACTATTGGCAAATTTGCCGATCACCTATGGTCTTTATTCATCTATATTCGGCCCTTTCGTCTACGCAATTTTCGGAAGTTGTAAAGATTGCAATATCGGACCGACTGCGATACAAGCGATATTCGCTGGTTATTATGTGGCTATCGGTGGACCGAATTATGCGATTTTGCTCACATTCTTCGCTGCGTTGATTCAAATTTTAGTCGGATTATTGAGTCTCGATTTCATCGTAGACTTTTTCTCGTTCGCAGTCATATCCGCATTTATAAATGCTGCCTCATTGACTGTAATCGTTTCGCAATTACCAGGCTTCTTCGGCATTCCGACGACCAGAGCTCGTCCGCCTAACTGCTTACTACGACTGATCGACTTTTTCGAAGATATACCAGAAATTAGCACTTTGGACACTTTACTAGGATGTCTTTGTGTTTTATTCATTTTGACGATTAAATTTTCCGGTGATCATATCAGAGAAAAATGGAAAGATGACTACACGGTGATCGAAGAAGAGGCAGAAGAAACGGAACATCAATCGCTGTTGAGAAAATTGAAACGGCGCCCTCCGAAAAGAGTTTTGAAATCGATTATGCACTGGATCACACTCGCCCGAAATCTAATCATCGTGATCTTATGCGCAATTGTTGCTTACGCCTTGCGACACTCGCATCCATTTCGATTAACTAAACACTTGAAGCCTGGTT